>OU611911.1:15034656-15197589 GCA_914767705.2 Tenthredo notha | reverse complement strand
CAACGCCCTCACGGCCATTTTCAGAAATTTTCGAAACTCAAATTAATTATTACACCCCCAAGGAGAGGGGCGGGGGGGAAAGTGGGGGGTGGAAATTGAAGGGGAGGGGGAGGGCTATCCGAATCTGCAATAAAAAGTCAAAGGCCTCCCCCCCCCGCCGAGATATTGAGGGGGGGAGCATAAGTGTGGGGGGAAGGGGGGGGGGGCAATATATATTTCGATGGGGGAGGGGGTCCCCTATCAGCCCCACCCCATTTCCCCCCCCCCACCCCCACCGTCAAAGTAATATTCCCCTGCGGCACCACTAGGGGGGGGGTTAGGGGGTCCTCGAGGGGTGTCAAGGTGGGGGGGGGGATGTTGTTGCCAACTCCCCCCAGTCCGGTTCAATCGTCCGACGGCAGACGGGGATAACCTAACCTAACCAATTCTAGCCTGTGGGGCGGGCGTGTTTTCGGGCACTTCTGACCGAACTTTTTCTGACCGAACCTTTGCTGACCAACTCTGACCGAAGCTATTCTGACCAATTCTGACCTAGGTCGGCCATCTTGTTTCCGGTCCGCCATCTTGTTTCCGGTCGCCATCTTGTTTCCGGTCGCCATCTTGTTTCCGGTCGCCATCTTGTTTCCGGTCGCCATCTTGTTTCCGGTCCGCCATCTTGTTTCCGGTTAGGAATTACACTTGGGTTGGGTTAGGAATTATATGGTTCAACGCCATCTTTTGGCGCCCGACATATTTTTGAAAAATAGGAAAATGACTTTTTTTTGGGCGCGCCCCCGGGGGGCGCTCCGCGCCCCCCGGACCCCCCTGACGAGCCGCTTCGCGGCTCGGCAGCTCGCTTCGCTTGGGGTGGGAAGCGATCAGAATGCGACTATATTGTCTTATCCTCCATTTTGTCCTATCCGCCATCTTGAAATATTGAAAAAAAGTGTCGTCTGTCGTATGGCGCAATCGATTCGGAATCGTCTGAAACGTCCAGAAAACATGTCCCCTAAGGGGGGGTGGGGGGGTCTGGGACTTTGAAAATTTTCTCACAAAAATATGAAAAAAAGTGTCATTTGTCGAACGGCGCATTCGATTCAGAATTGTCTGAAACGTCTAGAAAACATGTCCCCCAGAGGGGGGTGGGGGGGTCAAAAACTTGGAAAAAAAAAAATTGAAAAATAAAAAAAAAATTCTGGGCACTGGGGGGGGTGGGGAAAAATAAATTAAAAGGAAAACTTCATATGAAGATAGGGTCTAACTCCCCCCCAACGCCCTCACGGCCATTTTCAGAAATTTTCGAAACTCAAATTAATTATTACACCCCCAAGGAGAGGGGCGGGGGGGAAAGTGGGGGGTGGAAATTGAAGGGGAGGGGGAGGGCTATCCGAATCTGCAATAAAAAGTCGAAGGCCTCCCCCCCCCGCCGAGATATTGAGGGGGGGAGCATAAGTGTGGGGGGAAGGGGGGGGGGGCAATATATATTTCGATGGGGGAGGGGGTCCCCTATCAGCCCCACCCCATTTCCCCCCCCCCCCCCCCACCGTCAAAGTAATATTCCCCTGCGGCACCACTAGGGGGGGGGTTAGGGGGTCCTCGAGGGGTGTCAAGGTGGGGGGGGGGATGTTGTTGCCAACTCCCCCCAGTCCGGTTCAATCGTCCGACGGCAGACGGGGATAACCTAACCTAACCTAACCTAACCAATTCTAGCCTGTGGGGCGGGCGTGTTTTCGGGCACTTCTGACCGAACTTTTTCTGACCGAACCTTTGCTGACCAACTCTGACCGAAGCTATTCTGACCAATTCTGACCTAGGTCGGCCATCTTGTTTCCGGTCCGCCATCTTGTTTCCGGTCGCCATCTTGTTTCCGGTCGCCATCTTGTTTCCGGTCGCCATCTTGTTTCCGGTCCGCCATCTTGTTTCCGGTTAGGAATTACACTTGGGTTGGGTTAGGAATTATATGGTTCAACGCCATCTTTTGGCGCCCGACATATTTTTGAAAAATAGGAAAATGACTTTTTTTTGGGCGCGCCCCCGGGGGGCGCTCCGCGCCCCCCGGACCCCCCTGACGAGCCGCTTCGCGGCTCGGCAGCTCGCTTCGCTTGGGGTGGGAAGCGATCAGAATGCGACTATATTGTCTTATCCTCCATTTTGTCCTATCCGCCATCTTGAAATATTGAAAAAAAGTGTCGTCTGTCGTATGGCGCAATCGATTCGGAATCGTCTGAAACGTCCAGAAAACATGTCCCCTAAGGGGGGGTGGGGGGGTCTGGGACTTTGAAAATTTTCTCACAAAAATATGAAAAAAAGTGTCATTTGTCGAACGGCGCATTCGATTCAGAATCGTCTGAAACGTCTAGAAAACATGTCCCCCAGAGGGGGGTGGGGGGGTCAAAAACTTGGAAAAAAAAAAATTGAAAAATAAAAAAAAAATTCTGGGCACTGGGGGGGGTGGGGAAAAATAAATTAAAAGGAAAACTTCATATGAAGATAGGGTCTAACTCCCCCCCAACGCCCTCACGGCCATTTTCAGAAATTTTCGAAACTCAAATTAATTATTACACCCCCAAGGAGAGGGGCGGGGGGGAAAGTGGGGGGTGGAAATTGAAGGGGAGGGGGAGGGCTATCCGAATCTGCAATAAAAAGTCAAAGGCCTCCCCCCCCCGCCGAGATATTGAGGGGGGGAGCATAAGTGTGGGGGGAAGGGGGGGGGGGCAATATATATTTCGATGGGGGAGGGGGTCCCCTATCAGCCCCACCCCATTTCCCCCCCCCCACCCCCACCGTCAAAGTAATATTCCCCTGCGGCACCACTAGGGGGGGGGTTAGGGGGTCCTCGAGGGGTGTCAAGGTGGGGGGGGGGATGTTGTTGCCAACTCCCCCCAGTCCGGTTCAATCGTCCGACGGCAGACGGGGATAACCTAACCTAACCTAACCTAACCTAACCTAACCAATTCTAGCCTGTGGGGCGGGCGTGTTTTCGGGCACTTCTGACCGAACTTTTTCTGACCGAACCTTTGCTGACCAACTCTGACCGAAGCTATTCTGACCAATTCTGACCTAGGTCGGCCATCTTGTTTCCGGTCCGCCATCTTGTTTCCGGTCGCCATCTTGTTTCCGGTCGCCATCTTGTTTCCGGTCGCCATCTTGTTTCCGGTCGCCATCTTGTTTCCGGTCCGCCATCTTGTTTCCGGTTAGGAATTACACTTGGGTTGGGTTAGGAATTATATGGTTCAACGCCATCTTTTGGCGCCCGACATATTTTTGAAAAATAGGAAAATGACTTTTTTTTGGGCGCGCCCCCGGGGGGCGCTCCGCGCCCCCCGGACCCCCCTGACGAGCCGCTTCGCGGCTCGGCAGCTCGCTTCGCTTGGGGTGGGAAGCGATCAGAATGCGACTATATTGTCTTATCCTCCATTTTGTCCTATCCGCCATCTTGAAATATTGAAAAAAAGTGTCGTCTGTCGTATGGCGCAATCGATTCGGAATCGTCTGAAACGTCCAGAAAACATGTCCCCTAAGGGGGGGTGGGGGGGTCTGGGACTTTGAAAATTTTCTCACAAAAATATGAAAAAAAGTGTCATTTGTCGAACGGCGCATTCGATTCAGAATCGTCTGAAACGTCTAGAAAACATGTCCCCCAGAGGGGGGTGGGGGGGTCAAAAACTTGGAAAAAAAAAAATTGAAAAATAAAAAAAAAATTCTGGGCACTGGGGGGGGTGGGGAAAAATAAATTAAAAGGAAAACTTCATATGAAGATAGGGTCTAACTCCCCCCCAACGCCCTCACGGCCATTTTCAGAAATTTTCGAAACTCAAATTAATTATTACACCCCCAAGGAGAGGGGCGGGGGGGAAAGTGGGGGGTGGAAATTGAAGGGGAGGGGGAGGGCTATCCGAATCTGCAATAAAAAGTCAAAGGCCTCCCCCCCCCGCCGAGATATTGAGGGGGGGAGCATAAGTGTGGGGGGAAGGGGGGGGGGGCAATATATATTTCGATGGGGGAGGGGGTCCCCTATCAGCCCCACCCCATTTCCCCCCCCCCACCCCCACCGTCAAAGTAATATTCCCCTGCGGCACCACTAGGGGGGGGGTTAGGGGGTCCTCGAGGGGTGTCAAGGTGGGGGGGGGGATGTTGTTGCCAACTCCCCCCAGTCCGGTTCAATCGTCCGACGGCAGACGGGGATAACCTAACCAATTCTAGCCTGTGGGGCGGGCGTGTTTTCGGGCACTTCTGACCGAACTTTTTCTGACCGAACCTTTGCTGACCAACTCTGACCGAAGCTATTCTGACCAATTCTGACCTAGGTCGGCCATCTTGTTTCCGGTCCGCCATCTTGTTTCCGGTCGCCATCTTGTTTCCGGTCGCCATCTTGTTTCCGGTCGCCATCTTGTTTCCGGTCGCCATCTTGTTTCCGGTCCGCCATCTTGTTTCCGGTTAGGAATTACACTTGGGTTGGGTTAGGAATTATATGGTTCAACGCCATCTTTTGGCGCCCGACATATTTTTGAAAAATAGGAAAATGACTTTTTTTTGGGCGCGCCCCCGGGGGGCGCTCCGCGCCCCCCGGACCCCCCTGACGAGCCGCTTCGCGGCTCGGCAGCTCGCTTCGCTTGGGGTGGGAAGCGATCAGAATGCGACTATATTGTCTTATCCTCCATTTTGTCCTATCCGCCATCTTGAAATATTGAAAAAAAGTGTCGTCTGTCGTATGGCGCAATCGATTCGGAATCGTCTGAAACGTCCAGAAAACATGTCCCCTAAGGGGGGGTGGGGGGGTCTGGGACTTTGAAAATTTTCTCACAAAAATATGAAAAAAAGTGTCATTTGTCGAACGGCGCATTCGATTCAGAATTGTCTGAAACGTCTAGAAAACATGTCCCCCAGAGGGGGGTGGGGGGGTCAAAAACTTGGAAAAAAAAAAATTGAAAAATAAAAAAAAAATTCTGGGCACTGGGGGGGGTGGGGAAAAATAAATTAAAAGGAAAACTTCATATGAAGATAGGGTCTAACTCCCCCCCAACGCCCTCACGGCCATTTTCAGAAATTTTCGAAACTCAAATTAATTATTACACCCCCAAGGAGAGGGGCGGGGGGGAAAGTGGGGGGTGGAAATTGAAGGGGAGGGGGAGGGCTATCCGAATCTGCAATAAAAAGTCGAAGGCCTCCCCCCCCCGCCGAGATATTGAGGGGGGGAGCATAAGTGTGGGGGGAAGGGGGGGGGGGCAATATATATTTCGATGGGGGAGGGGGTCCCCTATCAGCCCCACCCCATTTCCCCCCCCCCACCCCCACCGTCAAAGTAATATTCCCCTGCGGCACCACTAGGGGGGGGGTTAGGGGGTCCTCGAGGGGTGTCAAGGTGGGGGGGGGGATGTTGTTGCCAACTCCCCCCAGTCCGGTTCAATCGTCCGACGGCAGACGGGGATAACCTAACCTAACCTAACCTAACCAATTCTAGCCTGTGGGGCGGGCGTGTTTTCGGGCACTTCTGACCGAACTTTTTCTGACCGAACCTTTGCTGACCAACTCTGACCGAAGCTATTCTGACCAATTCTGACCTAGGTCGGCCATCTTGTTTCCGGTCCGCCATCTTGTTTCCGGTCGCCATCTTGTTTCCGGTCGCCATCTTGTTTCCGGTCGCCATCTTGTTTCCGGTCGCCATCTTGTTTCCGGTCCGCCATCTTGTTTCCGGTTAGGAATTACACTTGGGTTGGGTTAGGAATTATATGGTTCAACGCCATCTTTTGGCGCCCGACATATTTTTGAAAAATAGGAAAATGACTTTTTTTTGGGCGCGCCCCCGGGGGGCGCTCCGCGCCCCCCGGACCCCCCTGACGAGCCGCTTCGCGGCTCGGCAGCTCGCTTCGCTTGGGGTGGGAAGCGATCAGAATGCGACTATATTGTCTTATCCTCCATTTTGTCCTATCCGCCATCTTGAAATATTGAAAAAAAGTGTCGTCTGTCGTATGGCGCAATCGATTCGGAATCGTCTGAAACGTCCAGAAAACATGTCCCCTAAGGGGGGGTGGGGGGGTCTGGGACTTTGAAAATTTTCTCACAAAAATATGAAAAAAAGTGTCATTTGTCGAACGGCGCATTCGATTCAGAATCGTCTGAAACGTCTAGAAAACATGTCCCCCAGAGGGGGGTGGGGGGGTCAAAAACTTGGAAAAAAAAAAATTGAAAAATAAAAAAAAAATTCTGGGCACTGGGGGGGGTGGGGAAAAATAAATTAAAAGGAAAACTTCATATGAAGATAGGGTCTAACTCCCCCCCAACGCCCTCACGGCCATTTTCAGAAATTTTCGAAACTCAAATTAATTATTACACCCCCAAGGAGAGGGGCGGGGGGGAAAGTGGGGGGTGGAAATTGAAGGGGAGGGGGAGGGCTATCCGAATCTGCAATAAAAAGTCAAAGGCCTCCCCCCCCCGCCGAGATATTGAGGGGGGGAGCATAAGTGTGGGGGGAAGGGGGGGGGGGCAATATATATTTCGATGGGGGAGGGGGTCCCCTATCAGCCCCACCCCATTTCCCCCCCCCCACCCCCCCCGTCAAAGTAATATTCCCCTGCGGCACCACTAGGGGGGGGGTTAGGGGGTCCTCGAGGGGTGTCAAGGTGGGGGGGGGGATGTTGTTGCCAACTCCCCCCAGTCCGGTTCAATCGTCCGACGGCAGACGGGGATAACCTAACCTAACCTAACCTAACCTAACCTAACCAATTCTAGCCTGTGGGGCGGGCGTGTTTTCGGGCACTTCTGACCGAACTTTTTCTGACCGAACCTTTGCTGACCAACTCTGACCGAAGCTATTCTGACCAATTCTGACCTAGGTCGGCCATCTTGTTTCCGGTCCGCCATCTTGTTTCCGGTCGCCATCTTGTTTCCGGTCGCCATCTTGTTTCCGGTCGCCATCTTGTTTCCGGTCGCCATCTTGTTTCCGGTCCGCCATCTTGTTTCCGGTTAGGAATTACACTTGGGTTGGGTTAGGAATTATATGGTTCAACGCCATCTTTTGGCGCCCGACATATTTTTGAAAAATAGGAAAATGACTTTTTTTTGGGCGCGCCCCCGGGGGGCGCTCCGCGCCCCCCGGACCCCCCTGACGAGCCGCTTCGCGGCTCGGCAGCTCGCTTCGCTTGGGGTGGGAAGCGATCAGAATGCGACTATATTGTCTTATCCTCCATTTTGTCCTATCCGCCATCTTGAAATATTGAAAAAAAGTGTCGTCTGTCGTATGGCGCAATCGATTCGGAATCGTCTGAAACGTCCAGAAAACATGTCCCCTAAGGGGGGGTGGGGGGGTCTGGGACTTTGAAAATTTTCTCACAAAAATATGAAAAAAAGTGTCATTTGTCGAACGGCGCATTCGATTCAGAATCGTCTGAAACGTCTAGAAAACATGTCCCCCAGAGGGGGGTGGGGGGGTCAAAAACTTGGAAAAAAAAAAATTGAAAAATAAAAAAAAAATTCTGGGCACTGGGGGGGGTGGGGAAAAATAAATTAAAAGGAAAACTTCATATGAAGATAGGGTCTAACTCCCCCCCAACGCCCTCACGGCCATTTTCAGAAATTTTCGAAACTCAAATTAATTATTACACCCCCAAGGAGAGGGGCGGGGGGGAAAGTGGGGGGTGGAAATTGAAGGGGAGGGGGAGGGCTATCCGAATCTGCAATAAAAAGTCAAAGGCCTCCCCCCCCCGCCGAGATATTGAGGGGGGGAGCATAAGTGTGGGGGGAAGGGGGGGGGGGCAATATATATTTCGATGGGGGAGGGGGTCCCCTATCAGCCCCACCCCATTTCCCCCCCCCCACCCCCACCGTCAAAGTAATATTCCCCTGCGGCACCACTAGGGGGGGGGTTAGGGGGTCCTCGAGGGGTGTCAAGGTGGGGGGGGGGATGTTGTTGCCAACTCCCCCCAGTCCGGTTCAATCGTCCGACGGCAGACGGGGATAACCTAACCTAACCAATTCTAGCCTGTGGGGCGGGCGTGTTTTCGGGCACTTCTGACCGAACTTTTTCTGACCGAACCTTTGCTGACCAACTCTGACCGAAGCTATTCTGACCAATTCTGACCTAGGTCGGCCATCTTGTTTCCGGTCCGCCATCTTGTTTCCGGTCGCCATCTTGTTTCCGGTCGCCATCTTGTTTCCGGTCGCCATCTTGTTTCCGGTCGCCATCTTGTTTCCGGTCCGCCATCTTGTTTCCGGTTAGGAATTACACTTGGGTTGGGTTAGGAATTATATGGTTCAACGCCATCTTTTGGCGCCCGACATATTTTTGAAAAATAGGAAAATGACTTTTTTTTGGGCGCGCCCCCGGGGGGCGCTCCGCGCCCCCCGGACCCCCCTGACGAGCCGCTTCGCGGCTCGGCAGCTCGCTTCGCTTGGGGTGGGAAGCGATCAGAATGCGACTATATTGTCTTATCCTCCATTTTGTCCTATCCGCCATCTTGAAATATTGAAAAAAAGTGTCGTCTGTCGTATGGCGCAATCGATTCGGAATCGTCTGAAACGTCCAGAAAACATGTCCCCTAAGGGGGGGTGGGGGGGTCTGGGACTTTGAAAATTTTCTCACAAAAATATGAAAAAAAGTGTCATTTGTCGAACGGCGCATTCGATTCAGAATTGTCTGAAACGTCTAGAAAACATGTCCCCCAGAGGGGGGTGGGGGGGTCAAAAACTTGGAAAAAAAAAAATTGAAAAATAAAAAAAAAATTCTGGGCACTGGGGGGGGTGGGGAAAAATAAATTAAAAGGAAAACTTCATATGAAGATAGGGTCTAACTCCCCCCCAACGCCCTCACGGCCATTTTCAGAAATTTTCGAAACTCAAATTAATTATTACACCCCCAAGGAGAGGGGCGGGGGGGAAAGTGGGGGGTGGAAATTGAAGGGGAGGGGGAGGGCTATCCGAATCTGCAATAAAAAGTCGAAGGCCTCCCCCCCCCGCCGAGATATTGAGGGGGGGAGCATAAGTGTGGGGGGAAGGGGGGGGGGGCAATATATATTTCGATGGGGGAGGGGGTCCCCTATCAGCCCCACCCCATTTCCCCCCCCCCACCCCCACCGTCAAAGTAATATTCCCCTGCGGCACCACTAGGGGGGGGGTTAGGGGGTCCTCGAGGGGGGGCAAGGTGGGGGGGGGGGTGTTGTTGCCAACTCCCCCCAGTCCGGTTCAATCGTCCGACGGCAGACGGGGATAACCTAACCTAACCTAACCTAACCAATTCTAGCCTGTGGGGCGGGCGTGTTTTCGGGCACTTCTGACCGAACTTTTTCTGACCGAACCTTTGCTGACCAACTCTGACCGAAGCTATTCTGACCAATTCTGACCTAGGTCGGCCATCTTGTTTCCGGTCCGCCATCTTGTTTCCGGTCGCCATCTTGTTTCCGGTCGCCATCTTGTTTCCGGTCGCCATCTTGTTTCCGGTCCGCCATCTTGTTTCCGGTTAGGAATTACACTTGGGTTGGGTTAGGAATTATATGGTTCAACGCCATCTTTTGGCGCCCGACATATTTTTGAAAAATAGGAAAATGACTTTTTTTTGGGCGCGCCCCCGGGGGGCGCTCCGCGCCCCCCGGACCCCCCTGACGAGCCGCTTCGCGGCTCGGCAGCTCGCTTCGCTTGGGGTGGGAAGCGATCAGAATGCGACTATATTGTCTTATCCTCCATTTTGTCCTATCCGCCATCTTGAAATATTGAAAAAAAGTGTCGTCTGTCGTATGGCGCAATCGATTCGGAATCGTCTGAAACGTCCAGAAAACATGTCCCCTAAGGGGGGGTGGGGGGGTCTGGGACTTTGAAAATTTTCTCACAAAAATATGAAAAAAAGTGTCATTTGTCGAACGGCGCATTCGATTCAGAATCGTCTGAAACGTCTAGAAAACATGTCCCCCAGAGGGGGGTGGGGGGGTCAAAAACTTGGAAAAAAAAAAATTGAAAAATAAAAAAAAAATTCTGGGCACTGGGGGGGGTGGGGAAAAATAAATTAAAAGGAAAACTTCATATGAAGATAGGGTCTAACTCCCCCCCAACGCCCTCACGGCCATTTTCAGAAATTTTCGAAACTCAAATTAATTATTACACCCCCAAGGAGAGGGGCGGGGGGGAAAGTGGGGGGTGGAAATTGAAGGGGAGGGGGAGGGCTATCCGAATCTGCAATAAAAAGTCAAAGGCCTCCCCCCCCCGCCGAGATATTGAGGGGGGGAGCATAAGTGTGGGGGGAAGGGGGGGGGGGCAATATATATTTCGATGGGGGAGGGGGTCCCCTATCAGCCCCACCCCATTTCCCCCCCCCCACCCCCACCGTCAAAGTAATATTCCCCTGCGGCACCACTAGGGGGGGGGTTAGGGGGTCCTCGAGGGGTGTCAAGGTGGGGGGGGGGATGTTGTTGCCAACTCCCCCCAGTCCGGTTCAATCGTCCGACGGCAGACGGGGATAACCTAACCTAACCTAACCTAACCTAACCTAACCAATTCTAGCCTGTGGGGCGGGCGTGTTTTCGGGCACTTCTGACCGAACTTTTTCTGACCGAACCTTTGCTGACCAACTCTGACCGAAGCTATTCTGACCAATTCTGACCTAGGTCGGCCATCTTGTTTCCGGTCCGCCATCTTGTTTCCGGTCGCCATCTTGTTTCCGGTCGCCATCTTGTTTCCGGTCGCCATCTTGTTTCCGGTCGCCATCTTGTTTCCGGTCCGCCATCTTGTTTCCGGTTAGGAATTACACTTGGGTTGGGTTAGGAATTATATGGTTCAACGCCATCTTTTGGCGCCCGACATATTTTTGAAAAATAGGAAAATGACTTTTTTTTGGGCGCGCCCCCGGGGGGCGCTCCGCGCCCCCCGGACCCCCCTGACGAGCCGCTTCGCGGCTCGGCAGCTCGCTTCGCTTGGGGTGGGAAGCGATCAGAATGCGACTATATTGTCTTATCCTCCATTTTGTCCTATCCGCCATCTTGAAATATTGAAAAAAAGTGTCGTCTGTCGTATGGCGCAATCGATTCGGAATCGTCTGAAACGTCCAGAAAACATGTCCCCTAAGGGGGGGTGGGGGGGTCTGGGACTTTGAAAATTTTCTCACAAAAATATGAAAAAAAGTGTCATTTGTCGAACGGCGCATTCGATTCAGAATCGTCTGAAACGTCTAGAAAACATGTCCCCCAGAGGGGGGTGGGGGGGTCAAAAACTTGGAAAAAAAAAAATTGAAAAATAAAAAAAAAATTCTGGGCACTGGGGGGGGTGGGGAAAAATAAATTAAAAGGAAAACTTCATATGAAGATAGGGTCTAACTCCCCCCCAACGCCCTCACGGCCATTTTCAGAAATTTTCGAAACTCAAATTAATTATTACACCCCCAAGGAGAGGGGCGGGGGGGAAAGTGGGGGGTGGAAATTGAAGGGGAGGGGGAGGGCTATCCGAATCTGCAATAAAAAGTCAAAGGCCTCCCCCCCCCGCCGAGATATTGAGGGGGGGAGCATAAGTGTGGGGGGAAGGGGGGGGGGGGCAATATATATTTCGATGGGGGAGGGGGTCCCCTATCAGCCCCACCCCATTTCCCCCCCCCCCCCCCCCCCGGCAAAGTAATATTCCCCTGCGGCACCACGAGGGGGGGGGTTAGGGGGTCCTCGAGGGGTGTCACGGTGGGGGGGGGGATGTTGTTGCCAACTCCCCCCAGTCCGGTTCAATCGTCCGACGGCAGACGGGGATAACCTAACCAATTCTAGCCTGTGGGGCGGGCGTGTTTTCGGGCACTTCTGACCGAACTTTTTCTGACCGAACCTTTGCTGACCAACTCTGACCGAAGCTATTCTGACCAATTCTGACCTAGGTCGGCCATCTTGTTTCCGGCCCGCCATCTTGTTTCCGGTCGCCATCTTGTTTCCGGTCGCCATCTTGTTTCCGGTCGCCATCTTGTTTCCGGTCGCCATCTTGTTTCCGGTCCGCCATCTTGTTTCCGGTTAGGAATTACACTTGGGTTGGGTTAGGAATTATATGGTTCAACGCCATCTTTTGGCGCCCGACATATTTTTGAAAAATAGGAAAATGACTTTTTTTTGGGCGCGCCCCCGGGGGGCGCTCCGCGCCCCCCGGACCCCCCTGACGAGCCGCTTCGCGGCTCGGCAGCTCGCTTCGCTTGGGGTGGGAAGCGATCAGAATGCGACTATATTGTCTTATCCTCCATTTTGTCCTATCCGCCATCTTGAAATATTGAAAAAAAGTGTCGTCTGTCGTATGGCGCAATCGATTCGGAATCGTCTGAAACGTCCAGAAAACATGTCCCCTAAGGGGGGGTGGGGGGGTCTGGGACTTTGAAAATTTTCTCACAAAAATATGAAAAAAAGTGTCATTTGTCGAACGGCGCATTCGATTCAGAATTGTCTGAAACGTCTAGAAAACATGTCCCCCAGAGGGGGGTGGGGGGGTCAAAAACTTGGAAAAAAAAAAATTGAAAAATAAAAAAAAAATTCTGGGCACTGGGGGGGGTGGGGAAAAATAAATTAAAAGGAAAACTTCATATGAAGATAGGGTCTAACTCCCCCCCAACGCCCTCACGGCCATTTTCAGAAATTTTCGAAACTCAAATTAATTATTACACCCCCAAGGAGAGGGGCGGGGGGGAAAGTGGGGGGTGGAAATTGAAGGGGAGGGGGAGGGCTATCCGAATCTGCAATAAAAAGTCGAAGGCCTCCCCCCCCCGCCGAGATATTGAGGGGGGGAGCATAAGTGTGGGGGGAAGGGGGGGGGGGCAATATATATTTCGATGGGGGAGGGGGTCCCCTATCAGCCCCACCCCAGTTCCCCCCCCCCACCCCCACCGTCAAAGTAATATTCCCCTGCGGCACCACTAGGGGGGGGGTTAGGGGGTCCTCGAGGGGTGTCAAGGTGGGGGGGGGGATGTTGTTGCCAACTCCCCCCAGTCCGGTTCAATCGTCCGACGGCAGACGGGGATAACCTAACCTAACCTAACCTAACCAATTCTAGCCTGTGGGGCGGGCGTGTTTTCGGGCACTTCTGACCGAACTTTTTCTGACCGAACCTTTGCTGACCAACTCTGACCGAAGCTATTCTGACCAATTCTGACCTAGGTCGGCCATCTTGTTTCCGGTCCGCCATCTTGTTTCCGGTCGCCATCTTGTTTCCGGTCGCCATCTTGTTTCCGGTCGCCATCTTGTTTCCGGTCGCCATCTTGTTTCCGGTCCGCCATCTTGTTTCCGGTTAGGAATTACACTTGGGTTGGGTTAGGAATTATATGGTTCAACGCCATCTTTTGGCGCCCGACATATTTTTGAAAAATAGGAAAATGACTTTTTTTTGGGCGCGCCCCCGGGGGGCGCTCCGCGCCCCCCGGACCCCCCTGACGAGCCGCTTCGCGGCTCGGCAGCTCGCTTCGCTTGGGGTGGGAAGCGATCAGAATGCGACTATATTGTCTTATCCTCCATTTTGTCCTATCCGCCATCTTGAAATATTGAAAAAAAGTGTCGTCTGTCGTATGGCGCAATCGATTCGGAATCGTCTGAAACGTCCAGAAAACATGTCCCCTAAGGGGGGGTGGGGGGGTCTGGGACTTTGAAAATTTTCTCACAAAAATATGAAAAAAAGTGTCATTTGTCGAACGGCGCATTCGATTCAGAATCGTCTGAAACGTCTAGAAAACATGTCCCCCAGAGGGGGGTGGGGGGGTCAAAAACTTGGAAAAAAAAAAATTGAAAAATAAAAAAAAAATTCTGGGCACTGGGGGGGGTGGGGAAAAATAAATTAAAAGGAAAACTTCATATGAAGATAGGGTCTAACTCCCCCCCAACGCCCTCACGGCCATTTTCAGAAATTTTCGAAACTCAAATTAATTATTACACCCCCAAGGAGAGGGGCGGGGGGGAAAGTGGGGGGTGGAAATTGAAGGGGAGGGGGAGGGCTATCCGAATCTGCAATAAAAAGTCAAAGGCCTCCCCCCCCCGCCGAGATATTGAGGGGGGGAGCATAAGTGTGGGGGGAAGGGGGGGGGGGCAATATATATTTCGATGGGGGAGGGGGTCCCCAATCAGCCCCACCCCATTTCCCCCCCCCCCCCCCCACCGTCAAAGTAATATTCCCCTGCGGCACCACTAGGGGGGGGGTTAGGGGGTCCTCGAGGGGTGTCAAGGTGGGGGGGGGGATGTTGTTGCCAACTCCCCCCAGTCCGGTTCAATCGTCCGACGGCAGACGGGGATAACCTAACCTAACCTAACCTAACCTAACCTAACCAATTCTAGCCTGTGGGGCGGGCGTGTTTTCGGGCACTTCTGACCGAACTTTTTCTGACCGAACCTTTGCTGACCAACTCTGACCGAAGCTATTCTGACCAATTCTGACCTAGGTCGGCCATCTTGTTTCCGGTCCGCCATCTTGTTTCCGGTCGCCATCTTGTTTCCGGTCGCCATCTTGTTTCCGGTCGCCATCTTGTTTCCGGTCGCCATCTTGTTTCCGGTCCGCCATCTTGTTTCCGGTTAGGAATTACACTTGGGTTGGGTTAGGAATTATATGGTTCAACGCCATCTTTTGGCGCCCGACATATTTTTGAAAAATAGGAAAATGACTTTTTTTTGGGCGCGCCCCCGGGGGGCGCTCCGCGCCCCCCGGACCCCCCTGACGAGCCGCTTCGCGGCTCGGCAGCTCGCTTCGCTTGGGGTGGGAAGCGATCAGAATGCGACTATATTGTCTTATCCTCCATTTTGTCCTATCCGCCATCTTGAAATATTGAAAAAAAGTGTCGTCTGTCGTATGGCGCAATCGATTCGGAATCGTCTGAAACGTCCAGAAAACATGTCCCCTAAGGGGGGGTGGGGGGGTCTGGGACTTTGAAAATTTTCTCACAAAAATATGAAAAAAAGTGTCATTTGTCGAACGGCGCATTCGATTCAGAATCGTCTGAAACGTCTAGAAAACATGTCCCCCAGAGGGGGGTGGGGGGGTCAAAAACTTGGAAAAAAAAAAATTGAAAAATAAAAAAAAAATTCTGGGCACTGGGGGGGGTGGGGAAAAATAAATTAAAAGGAAAACTTCATATGAAGATAGGGTCTAACTCCCCCCCAACGCCCTCACGGCCATTTTCAGAAATTTTCGAAACTCAAATTAATTATTACACCCCCAAGGAGAGGGGCGGGGGGGAAAGTGGGGGGTGGAAATTGAAGGGGAGGGGGAGGGCTATCCGAATCTGCAATAAAAAGTCAAAGGCCTCCCCCCCCCGCCGAGATATTGAGGGGGGGAGCATAAGTGTGGGGGGAAGGGGGGGGGGGCAATATATATTTCGATGGGGGAGGGGGTCCCCTATCAGCCCCACCCCATTTCCCCCCCCCCACCCCCACCGTCAAAGTAATATTCCCCTGCGGCACCACTAGGGGGGGGGTTAGGGGGTCCTCGAGGGGTGTCAAGGTGGGGGGGGGGATGTTGTTGCCAACTCCCCCCAGTCCGGTTCAATCGTCCGACGGCAGACGGGGATAACCTAACCTAACCAATTCTAGCCTGTGGGGCGGGCGTGTTTTCGGGCACTTCTGACCGAACTTTTTCTGACCGAACCTTTGCTGACCAACTCTGACCGAAGCTATTCTGACCAATTCTGACCTAGGTCGGCCATCTTGTTTCCGGTCCGCCATCTTGTTTCCGGTCGCCATCTTGTTTCCGGTCGCCATCTTGTTTCCGGTCGCCATCTTGTTTCCGGTCGCCATCTTGTTTCCGGTCCGCCATCTTGTTTCCGGTTAGGAATTACACTTGGGTTGGGTTAGGAATTATATGGTTCAACGCCATCTTTTGGCGCCCGACATATTTTTGAAAAATAGGAAAATGACTTTTTTTTGGGCGCGCCCCCGGGGGGCGCTCCGCGCCCCCCGGACCCCCCTGACGAGCCGCTTCGCGGCTCGGCAGCTCGCTTCGCTTGGGGTGGGAAGCGATCAGAATGCGACTATATTGTCTTATCCTCCATTTTGTCCTATCCGCCATCTTGAAATATTGAAAAAAAGTGTCGTCTGTCGTATGGCGCAATCGATTCGGAATCGTCTGAAACGTCCAGAAAACATGTCCCCTAAGGGGGGGTGGGGGGGTCTGGGACTTTGAAAATTTTCTCACAAAAATATGAAAAAAAGTGTCATTTGTCGAACGGCGCATTCGATTCAGAATTGTCTGAAACGTCTAGAAAACATGTCCCCCAGAGGGGGGTGGGGGGGTCAAAAACTTGGAAAAAAAAAAATTGAAAAATAAAAAAAAAATTCTGGGCACTGGGGGGGGTGGGGAAAAATAAATTAAAAGGAAAACTTCATATGAAGATAGGGTCTAACTCCCCCCCAACGCCCTCACGGCCATTTTCAGAAATTTTCGAAACTCAAATTAATTATTACACCCCCAAGGAGAGGGGCGGGGGGGAAAGTGGGGGGTGGAAATTGAAGGGGAGGGGGAGGGCTATCCGAATCTGCAATAAAAAGTCGAAGGCCTCCCCCCCCCGCCGAGATATTGAGGGGGGGAGCATAAGTGTGGGGGGAAGGGGGGGGGGGCAATATATATTTCGATGGGGGAGGGGGTCCCCTATCAGCCCCACCCCATTTCCCCCCCCCCACCCCCACCGTCAAAGTAATATTCCCCTGCGGCACCACTAGGGGGGGGGTTAGGGGGTCCTCGAGGGGTGTCAAGGTGGGGGGGGGGATGTTGTTGCCAACTCCCCCCAGTCCGGTTCAATCGTCCGACGGCAGACGGGGATAACCTAACCTAACCTAACCTAACCAATTCTAGCCTGTGGGGCGGGCGTGTTTTCGGGCACTTCTGACCGAACTTTTTCTGACCGAACCTTTGCTGACCAACTCTGACCGAAGCTATTCTGACCAATTCTGACCTAGGTCGGCCATCTTGTTTCCGGTCCGCCATCTTGTTTCCGGTCGCCATCTTGTTTCCGGTCGCCATCTTGTTTCCGGTCGCCATCTTGTTTCCGGTCCGCCATCTTGTTTCCGGTTAGGAATTACACTTGGGTTGGGTTAGGAATTATATGGTTCAACGCCATCTTTTGGCGCCCGACATATTTTTGAAAAATAGGAAAATGACTTTTTTTTGGGCGCGCCCCCGGGGGGCGCTCCGCGCCCCCCGGACCCCCCTGACGAGCCGCTTCGCGGCTCGGCAGCTCGCTTCGCTTGGGGTGGGAAGCGATCAGAATGCGACTATATTGTCTTATCCTCCATTTTGTCCTATCCGCCATCTTGAAATATTGAAAAAAAGTGTCGTCTGTCGTATGGCGCAATCGATTCGGAATCGTCTGAAACGTCCAGAAAACATGTCCCCTAAGGGGGGGTGGGGGGGTCTGGGACTTTGAAAATTTTCTCACAAAAATATGAAAAAAAGTGTCATTTGTCGAACGGCGCATTCGATTCAGAATCGTCTGAAACGTCTAGAAAACATGTCCCCCAGAGGGGGGTGGGGGGGTCAAAAACTTGGAAAAAAAAAAATTGAAAAATAAAAAAAAAATTCTGGGCACTGGGGGGGGTGGGGAAAAATAAATTAAAAGGAAAACTT
Source organism: Tenthredo notha (assembly GCA_914767705.2). Lineage (NCBI taxonomy): Eukaryota > Metazoa > Arthropoda > Insecta > Hymenoptera > Tenthredinidae > Tenthredo > Tenthredo notha. The sequence continues at coordinate 15,180,078 of OU611911.1, read as the reverse complement.
CATATGAAGATAGGGTCTAACTCCCCCCCAACGCCCTCACGGCCATTTTCAGAAATTTTCGAAACTCAAATTAATTATTACACCCCCAAGGAGAGGGGCGGGGGGGAAAGTGGGGGGTGGAAATTGAAGGGGAGGGGGAGGGCTATCCGAATCTGCAATAAAAAGTCAAAGGCCTCCCCCCCCCGCCGAGATATTGAGGGGGGGAGCATAAGTGTGGGGGGAAGGGGGGGGGGGCAATATATATTTCGATGGGGGAGGGGGTCCCCTATCAGCCCCACCCCATTTCCCCCCCCCCACCCCCACCGTCAAAGTAATATTCCCCTGCGGCACCACTAGGGGGGGGGTTAGGGGGTCCTCGAGGGGTGTCAAGGTGGGGGGGGGGATGTTGTTGCCAACTCCCCCCAGTCCGGTTCAATCGTCCGACGGCAGACGGGGATAACCTAACCTAACCTAACCTAACCTAACCTAACCAATTCTAGCCTGTGGGGCGGGCGTGTTTTCGGGCACTTCTGACCGAACTTTTTCTGACCGAACCTTTGCTGACCAACTCTGACCGAAGCTATTCTGACCAATTCTGACCTAGGTCGGCCATCTTGTTTCCGGTCCGCCATCTTGTTTCCGGTCGCCATCTTGTTTCCGGTCGCCATCTTGTTTCCGGTCGCCATCTTGTTTCCGGTCGCCATCTTGTTTCCGGTCCGCCATCTTGTTTCCGGTTAGGAATTACACTTGGGTTGGGTTAGGAATTATATGGTTCAACGCCATCTTTTGGCGCCCGACATATTTTTGAAAAATAGGAAAATGACTTTTTTTTGGGCGCGCCCCCGGGGGGCGCTCCGCGCCCCCCGGACCCCCCTGACGAGCCGCTTCGCGGCTCGGCAGCTCGCTTCGCTTGGGGTGGGAAGCGATCAGAATGCGACTATATTGTCTTATCCTCCATTTTGTCCTATCCGCCATCTTGAAATATTGAAAAAAAGTGTCGTCTGTCGTATGGCGCAATCGATTCGGAATCGTCTGAAACGTCCAGAAAACATGTCCCCTAAGGGGGGGTGGGGGGGTCTGGGACTTTGAAAATTTTCTCACAAAAATATGAAAAAAAGTGTCATTTGTCGAACGGCGCATTCGATTCAGAATCGTCTGAAACGTCTAGAAAACATGTCCCCCAGAGGGGGGTGGGGGGGTCAAAAACTTGGAAAAAAAAAAATTGAAAAATAAAAAAAAAATTCTGGGCACTGGGGGGGGTGGGGAAAAATAAATTAAAAGGAAAACTTCATATGAAGATAGGGTCTAACTCCCCCCCAACGCCCTCACGGCCATTTTCAGAAATTTTCGAAACTCAAATTAATTATTACACCCCCAAGGAGAGGGGCGGGGGGGAAAGTGGGGGGTGGAAATTGAAGGGGAGGGGGAGGGCTATCCGAATCTGCAATAAAAAGTCAAAGGCCTCCCCCCCCCCCCGAGATATTGAGGGGGGGAGCATAAGTGTGGGGGGAAGGGGGGGGGGGCAATATATATTTCGATGGGGGAGGGGGTCCCCTATCAGCCCCACCCCATTTCCCCCCCCCCACCCCCACCGTCAAAGTAATATTCCCCTGCGGCACCACTAGGGGGGGGGTTAGGGGGTCCTCGAGGGGTGTCAAGGTGGGGGGGGGGATGTTGTTGCCAACTCCCCCCAGTCCGGTTCAATCGTCCGACGGCAGACGGGGATAACCTAACCAATTCTAGCCTGTGGGGCGGGCGTGTTTTCGGGCACTTCTGACCGAACTTTTTCTGACCGAACCTTTGCTGACCAACTCTGACCGAAGCTATTCTGACCAATTCTGACCTAGGTCGGCCATCTTGTTTCCGGTCCGCCATCTTGTTTCCGGTCGCCATCTTGTTTCCGGTCGCCATCTTGTTTCCGGTCGCCATCTTGTTTCCGGTCGCCATCTTGTTTCCGGTCCGCCATCTTGTTTCCGGTTAGGAATTACACTTGGGTTGGGTTAGGAATTATATGGTTCAACGCCATCTTTTGGCGCCCGACATATTTTTGAAAAATAGGAAAATGACTTTTTTTTGGGCGCGCCCCCGGGGGGCGCTCCGCGCCCCCCGGACCCCCCTGACGAGCCGCTTCGCGGCTCGGCAGCTCGCTTCGCTTGGGGTGGGAAGCGATCAGAATGCGACTATATTGTCTTATCCTCCATTTTGTCCTATCCGCCATCTTGAAATATTGAAAAAAAGTGTCGTCTGTCGTATGGCGCAATCGATTCGGAATCGTCTGAAACGTCCAGAAAACATGTCCCCTAAGGGGGGGTGGGGGGGTCTGGGACTTTGAAAATTTTCTCACAAAAATATGAAAAAAAGTGTCATTTGTCGAACGGCGCATTCGATTCAGAATTGTCTGAAACGTCTAGAAAACATGTCCCCCAGAGGGGGGTGGGGGGGTCAAAAACTTGGAAAAAAAAAAATTGAAAAATAAAAAAAAAATTCTGGGCACTGGGGGGGGTGGGGAAAAATAAATTAAAAGGAAAACTTCATATGAAGATAGGGTCTAACTCCCCCCCAACGCCCTCACGGCCATTTTCAGAAATTTTCGAAACTCAAATTAATTATTACACCCCCAAGGAGAGGGGCGGGGGGGAAAGTGGGGGGTGGAAATTGAAGGGGAGGGGGAGGGCTATCCGAATCTGCAATAAAAAGTCGAAGGCCTCCCCCCCCCGCCGAGATATTGAGGGGGGGAGCATAAGTGTGGGGGGAAGGGGGGGGGGGCAATATATATTTCGATGGGGGAGGGGGTCCCCTATCAGCCCCACCCCATTTCCCCCCCCCCACCCCCACCGTCAAAGTAATATTCCCCTGCGGCACCACTAGGGGGGGGGTTAGGGGGTCCTCGAGGGGTGTCAAGGTGGGGGGGGGGATGTTGTTGCCAACTCCCCCCAGTCCGGTTCAATCGTCCGACGGCAGACGGGGATAACCTAACCTAACCTAACCTAACCAATTCTAGCCTGTGGGGCGGGCGTGTTTTCGGGCACTTCTGACCGAACTTTTTCTGACCGAACCTTTGCTGACCAACTCTGACCGAAGCTATTCTGACCAATTCTGACCTAGGTCGGCCATCTTGTTTCCGGTCCGCCATCTTGTTTCCGGTCGCCATCTTGTTTCCGGTCGCCATCTTGTTTCCGGTCGCCATCTTGTTTCCGGTCGCCATCTTGTTTCCGGTCCGCCATCTTGTTTCCGGTTAGGAATTACACTTGGGTTGGGTTAGGAATTATATGGTTCAACGCCATCTTTTGGCGCCCGACATATTTTTGAAAAATAGGAAAATGACTTTTTTTTGGGCGCGCCCCCGGGGGGCGCTCCGCGCCCCCCGGACCCCCCTGACGAGCCGCTTCGCGGCTCGGCAGCTCGCTTCGCTTGGGGTGGGAAGCGATCAGAATGCGACTATATTGTCTTATCCTCCATTTTGTCCTATCCGCCATCTTGAAATATTGAAAAAAAGTGTCGTCTGTCGTATGGCGCAATCGATTCGGAATCGTCTGAAACGTCCAGAAAACATGTCCCCTAAGGGGGGGTGGGGGGGTCTGGGACTTTGAAAATTTTCTCACAAAAATATGAAAAAAAGTGTCATTTGTCGAACGGCGCATTCGATTCAGAATCGTCTGAAACGTCTAGAAAACATGTCCCCCAGAGGGGGGTGGGGGGGTCAAAAACTTGGAAAAAAAAAAATTGAAAAATAAAAAAAAAATTCTGGGCACTGGGGGGGGTGGGGAAAAATAAATTAAAAGGAAAACTTCATATGAAGATAGGGTCTAACTCCCCCCCAACGCCCTCACGGCCATTTTCAGAAATTTTCGAAACTCAAATTAATTATTACACCCCCAAGGAGAGGGGCGGGGGGGAAAGTGGGGGGTGGAAATTGAAGGGGAGGGGGAGGGCTATCCGAATCTGCAATAAAAAGTCAAAGGCCTCCCCCCCCCGCCGAGATATTGAGGGGGGGAGCATAAGTGTGGGGGGAAGGGGGGGGGGGCAATATATATTTCGATGGGGGAGGGGGTCCCCTATCAGCCCCACCCCATTTCCCCCCCCCCACCCCCACCGTCAAAGTAATATTCCCCTGCGGCACCACTAGGGGGGGGGTTAGGGGGTCCTCGAGGGGTGTCAAGGTGGGGGGGGGGATGTTGTTGCCAACTCCCCCCAGTCCGGTTCAATCGTCCGACGGCAGACGGGGATAACCTAACCTAACCTAACCTAACCTAACCTAACCAATTCTAGCCTGTGGGGCGGGCGTGTTTTCGGGCACTTCTGACCGAACTTTTTCTGACCGAACCTTTGCTGACCAACTCTGACCGAAGCTATTCTGACCAATTCTGACCTAGGTCGGCCATCTTGTTTCCGGTCCGCCATCTTGTTTCCGGTCGCCATCTTGTTTCCGGTCGCCATCTTGTTTCCGGTCGCCATCTTGTTTCCGGTCGCCATCTTGTTTCCGGTCCGCCATCTTGTTTCCGGTTAGGAATTACACTTGGGTTGGGTTAGGAATTATATGGTTCAACGCCATCTTTTGGCGCCCGACATATTTTTGAAAAATAGGAAAATGACTTTTTTTTGGGCGCGCCCCGGGGGGGGCGCTCCGCGCCCCCCGGACCCCCCTGACGAGCCGCTTCGCGGCTCGGCAGCTCGCTTCGCTTGGGGTGGGAAGCGATCAGAATGCGACTATATTGTCTTATCCTCCATTTTGTCCTATCCGCCATCTTGAAATATTGAAAAAAAGTGTCGTCTGTCGTATGGCGCAATCGATTCGGAATCGTCTGAAACGTCCAGAAAACATGTCCCCTAAGGGGGGGTGGGGGGGTCTGGGACTTTGAAAATTTTCTCACAAAAATATGAAAAAAAGTGTCATTTGTCGAACGGCGCATTCGATTCAGAATCGTCTGAAACGTCTAGAAAACATGTCCCCCAGAGGGGGGTGGGGGGGTCAAAAACTTGGAAAAAAAAAAATTGAAAAATAAAAAAAAAATTCTGGGCACTGGGGGGGGTGGGGAAAAATAAATTAAAAGGAAAACTTCATATGAAGATAGGGTCTAACTCCCCCCCAACGCCCTCACGGCCATTTTCAGAAATTTTCGAAACTCAAATTAATTATTACACCCCCAAGGAGAGGGGCGGGGGGGAAAGTGGGGGGTGGAAATTGAAGGGGAGGGGGAGGGCTATCCGAATCTGCAATAAAAAGTCAAAGGCCTCCCCCCCCCGCCGAGATATTGAGGGGGGGAGCATAAGTGTGGGGGGAAGGGGGGGGGGGCAATATATATTTCGATGGGGGAGGGGGTCCCCTATCAGCCCCACCCCATTTCCCCCCCCCCACCCCCACCGTCAAAGTAATATTCCCCTGCGGCACCACTAGGGGGGGGGTTAGGGGGTCCTCGAGGGGTGTCAAGGTGGGGGGGGGGATGTTGTTGCCAACTCCCCCCAGTCCGGTTCAATCGTCCGACGGCAGACGGGGATAACCTAACCTAACCAATTCTAGCCTGTGGGGCGGGCGTGTTTTCGGGCACTTCTGACCGAACTTTTTCTGACCGAACCTTTGCTGACCAACTCTGACCGAAGCTATTCTGACCAATTCTGACCTAGGTCGGCCATCTTGTTTCCGGTCCGCCATCTTGTTTCCGGTCGCCATCTTGTTTCCGGTCGCCATCTTGTTTCCGGTCGCCATCTTGTTTCCGGTCGCCATCTTGTTTCCGGTCCGCCATCTTGTTTCCGGTTAGGAATTACACTTGGGTTGGGTTAGGAATTATATGGTTCAACGCCATCTTTTGGCGCCCGACATATTTTTGAAAAATAGGAAAATGACTTTTTTTTGGGCGCGCCCCCGGGGGGCGCTCCGCGCCCCCCGGACCCCCCTGACGAGCCGCTTCGCGGCTCGGCAGCTCGCTTCGCTTGGGGTGGGAAGCGATCAGAATGCGACTATATTGTCTTATCCTCCATTTTGTCCTATCCGCCATCTTGAAATATTGAAAAAAAGTGTCGTCTGTCGTATGGCGCAATCGATTCGGAATCGTCTGAAACGTCCAGAAAACATGTCCCCTAAGGGGGGGTGGGGGGGTCTGGGACTTTGAAAATTTTCTCACAAAAATATGAAAAAAAGTGTCATTTGTCGAACGGCGCATTCGATTCAGAATTGTCTGAAACGTCTAGAAAACATGTCCCCCAGAGGGGGGTGGGGGGGTCAAAAACTTGGAAAAAAAAAAATTGAAAAATAAAAAAAAAATTCTGGGCACTGGGGGGGGTGGGGAAAAATAAATTAAAAGGAAAACTTCATATGAAGATAGGGTCTAACTCCCCCCCAACGCCCTCACGGCCATTTTCAGAAATTTTCGAAACTCAAATTAATTATTACACCCCCAAGGAGAGGGGCGGGGGGGAAAGTGGGGGGTGGAAATTGAAGGGGAGGGGGAGGGCTATCCGAATCTGCAATAAAAAGTCGAAGGCCTCCCCCCCCCGCCGAGATATTGAGGGGGGGAGCAAAAGTGTGGGGGGAAGGGGGGGGGGGCAATATATATTTCGATGGGGGCGGGGGTCCCCTATCAGCCCCACCCCATTTCCCCCCCCCCACCCCCACCGTCAAAGTAATATTCCCCTGCGGCACCACTAGGGGGGGGGTTAGGGGGTCCTCGAGGGGTGTCAAGGTGGGGGGGGGGATGTTGTTGCCAACTCCCCCCAGTCCGGTTCAATCGTCCGACGGCAGACGGGGATAACCTAACCTAACCTAACCTAACCAATTCTAGCCTGTGGGGCGGGCGTGTTTTCGGGCACTTCTGACCGAACTTTTTCTGACCGAACCTTTGCTGACCAACTCTGACCGAAGCTATTCTGACCAATTCTGACCTAGGTCGGCCATCTTGTTTCCGGTCCGCCATCTTGTTTCCGGTCGCCATCTTGTTTCCGGTCGCCATCTTGTTTCCGGTCGCCATCTTGTTTCCGGTCCGCCATCTTGTTTCCGGTTAGGAATTACACTTGGGTTGGGTTAGGAATTATATGGTTCAACGCCATCTTTTGGCGCCCGACATATTTTTGAAAAATAGGAAAATGACTTTTTTTTGGGCGCGCCCCCGGGGGGCGCTCCGCGCCCCCCGGACCCCCCTGACGAGCCGCTTCGCGGCTCGGCAGCTCGCTTCGCTTGGGGTGGGAAGCGATCAGAATGCGACTATATTGTCTTATCCTCCATTTTGTCCTATCCGCCATCTTGAAATATTGAAAAAAAGTGTCGTCTGTCGTATGGCGCAATCGATTCGGAATCGTCTGAAACGTCCAGAAAACATGTCCCCTAAGGGGGGGTGGGGGGGTCTGGGACTTTGAAAATTTTCTCACAAAAATATGAAAAAAAGTGTCATTTGTCGAACGGCGCATTCGATTCAGAATCGTCTGAAACGTCTAGAAAACATGTCCCCCAGAGGGGGGTGGGGGGGTCAAAAACTTGGAAAAAAAAAAATTGAAAAATAAAAAAAAAATTCTGGGCACTGGGGGGGGTGGGGAAAAATAAATTAAAAGGAAAACTTCATATGAAGATAGGGTCTAACTCCCCCCCAACGCCCTCACGGCCATTTTCAGAAATTTTCGAAACTCAAATTAATTATTACACCCCCAAGGAGAGGGGCGGGGGGGAAAGTGGGGGGTGGAAATTGAAGGGGAGGGGGAGGGCTATCCGAATCTGCAATAAAAAGTCAAAGGCCTCCCCCCCCCGCCGAGATATTGAGGGGGGGAGCATAAGTGTGGGGGGAAGGGGGGGGGGGCAATATATATTTCGATGGGGGAGGGGGTCCCCTATCAGCCCCACCCCATTTCCCCCCCCCCACCCCCACCGTCAAAGTAATATTCCCCTGCGGCACCACTAGGGGGGGGGTTAGGGGGTCCTCGAGGGGTGTCAAGGTGGGGGGGGGGATGTTGTTGCCAACTCCCCCCAGTCCGGTTCAATCGTCCGACGGCAGACGGGGATAACCTAACCTAACCTAACCTAACCTAACCTAACCAATTCTAGCCTGTGGGGCGGGCGTGTTTTCGGGCACTTCTGACCGAACTTTTTCTGACCGAACCTTTGCTGACCAACTCTGACCGAAGCTATTCTGACCAATTCTGACCTAGGTCGGCCATCTTGTTTCCGGTCCGCCATCTTGTTTCCGGTCGCCATCTTGTTTCCGGTCGCCATCTTGTTTCCGGTCGCCATCTTGTTTCCGGTCGCCATCTTGTTTCCGGTCCGCCATCTTGTTTCCGGTTAGGAATTACACTTGGGTTGGGTTAGGAATTATATGGTTCAACGCCATCTTTTGGCGCCCGACATATTTTTGAAAAATAGGAAAATGACTTTTTTTTGGGCGCGCCCCCGGGGGGCGCTCCGCGCCCCCCGGACCCCCCTGACGAGCCGCTTCGCGGCTCGGCAGCTCGCTTCGCTTGGGGTGGGAAGCGATCAGAATGCGACTATATTGTCTTATCCTCCATTTTGTCCTATCCGCCATCTTGAAATATTGAAAAAAAGTGTCGTCTGTCGTATGGCGCAATCGATTCGGAATCGTCTGAAACGTCCAGAAAACATGTCCCCTAAGGGGGGGTGGGGGGGTCTGGGACTTTGAAAATTTTCTCACAAAAATATGAAAAAAAGTGTCATTTGTCGAACGGCGCATTCGATTCAGAATCGTCTGAAACGTCTAGAAAACATGTCCCCCAGAGGGGGGTGGGGGGGTCAAAAACTTGGAAAAAAAAAAATTGAAAAATAAAAAAAAAATTCTGGGCACTGGGGGGGGTGGGGAAAAATAAATTAAAAGGAAAACTTCATATGAAGATAGGGTCTAACTCCCCCCCAACGCCCTCACGGCCATTTTCAGAAATTTTCGAAACTCAAATTAATTATTACACCCCCCAGGAGAGGGGCGGGGGGGAAAGTGGGGGGTGGAAATTGAAGGGGAGGGGGAGGGCTATCCGAATCTGCAATAAAAAGTCAAAGGCCTCCCCCCCCCGCCGAGATATTGAGGGGGGGAGCATAAGTGTGGGGGGAAGGGGGGGGGGGCAATATATATTTCGATGGGGGAGGGGGTCCCCTATCAGCCCCCCCCCATTTCCCCCCCCCCACCCCCCCCGTCAAAGTAATATTCCCCTGCGGCACCACTAGGGGGGGGGTTAGGGGGTCCTCGAGGGGTGTCAAGGTGGGGGGGGGGATGTTGTTGCCAACTCCCCCCAGTCCGGTTCAATCGTCCGACGGCAGACGGGGATAACCTAACCAATTCTAGCCTGTGGGGCGGGCGTGTTTTCGGGCACTTCTGACCGAACTTTTTCTGACCGAACCTTTGCTGACCAACTCTGACCGAAGCTATTCTGACCAATTCTGACCTAGGTCGGCCATCTTGTTTCCGGTCCGCCATCTTGTTTCCGGTCGCCATCTTGTTTCCGGTCGCCATCTTGTTTCCGGTCGCCATCTTGTTTCCGGTCGCCATCTTGTTTCCGGTCCGCCATCTTGTTTCCGGTTAGGAATTACACTTGGGTTGGGTTAGGAATTATATGGTTCAACGCCATCTTTTGGCGCCCGACATATTTTTGAAAAATAGGAAAATGACTTTTTTTTGGGCGCGCCCCCGGGGGGCGCTCCGCGCCCCCCGGACCCCCCTGACGAGCCGCTTCGCGGCTCGGCAGCTCGCTTCGCTTGGGGTGGGAAGCGATCAGAATGCGACTATATTGTCTTATCCTCCATTTTGTCCTATCCGCCATCTTGAAATATTGAAAAAAAGTGTCGTCTGTCGTATGGCGCAATCGATTCGGAATCGTCTGAAACGTCCAGAAAACATGTCCCCTAAGGGGGGGTGGGGGGGTCTGGGACTTTGAAAATTTTCTCACAAAAATATGAAAAAAAGTGTCATTTGTCGAACGGCGCATTCGATTCAGAATTGTCTGAAACGTCTAGAAAACAGGTCCCCCAGAGGGGGGTGGGGGGGTCAAAAACTTGGAAAAAAAAAAATTGAAAAATAAAAAAAAAATTCTGGGCACTGGGGGGGGTGGGGAAAAATAAATTAAAAGGAAAACTTCATATGAAGATAGGGTCTAACTCCCCCCCAACGCCCTCACGGCCATTTTCAGAAATTTTCGAAACTCAAATTAATTATTACACCCCCAAGGAGAGGGGCGGGGGGGAAAGTGGGGGGTGGAAATTGAAGGGGAGGGGGAGGGCTATCCGAATCTGCAATAAAAAGTCGAAGGCCTCCCCCCCCCGCCGAGATATTGAGGGGGGGAGCATAAGTGTGGGGGGAAGGGGGGGGGGGCAATATATATTTCGATGGGGGAGGGGGTCCCCTATCAGCCCCACCCCATTTCCCCCCCCCCACCCCCACCGTCAAAGTAATATTCCCCTGCGGCACCACTAGGGGGGGGGTTAGGGGGTCCTCGAGGGGTGTCAAGGTGGGGGGGGGGATGTTGTTGCCAACTCCCCCCAGTCCGGTTCAATCGTCCGACGGCAGACGGGGATAACCTAACCTAACCTAACCAAACCAATTCTAGCCTGTGGGGCGGGCGTGTTTTCGGGCACTTCTGACCGAACTTTTTCTGACCGAACCTTTGCTGACCAACTCTGACCGAAGCTATTCTGACCAATTCTGACCTAGGTCGGCCATCTTGTTTCCGGTCCGCCATCTTGTTTCCGGTCGCCATCTTGTTTCCGGTCGCCATCTTGTTTCCGGTCGCCATCTTGTTTCCGGTCGCCATCTTGTTTCCGGTCCGCCATCTTGTTTCCGGTTAGGAATTACACTTGGGGTGGGTTAGGAATTATATGGTTCAACGCCATCTTTTGGCGCCCGACATATTTTTGAAAAATAGGAAAATGACTTTTTTTTGGGCGCGCCCCCGGGGGGCGCTCCGCGCCCCCCGGACCCCCCTGACGAGCCGCTTCGCGGCTCGGCAGCTCGCTTCGCTTGGGGTGGGAAGCGATCAGAATGCGACTATATTGTCTTATCCTCCATTTTGTCCTATCCGCCATCTTGAAATATTGAAAAAAAGTGTCGTCTGTCGTATGGCGCAATCGATTCGGAATCGTCTGAAACGTCCAGAAAACATGTCCCCTAAGGGGGGGTGGGGGGGTCTGGGACTTTGAAAATTTTCTCACAAAAATATGAAAAAAAGTGTCATTTGTCGAACGGCGCATTCGATTCAGAATCGTCTGAAACGTCTAGAAAACATGTCCCCCAGAGGGGGGTGGGGGGGTCAAAAACTTGGAAAAAAAAAAATTGAAAAATAAAAAAAAAATTCTGGGCACTGGGGGGGGTGGGGAAAAATAAATTAAAAGGAAAACTTCATATGAAGATAGGGTCTAACTCCCCCCCAACGCCCTCACGGCCATTTTCAGAAATTTTCGAAACTCAAATTAATTATTACACCCCCAAGGAGAGGGGCGGGGGGGAAAGTGGGGGGTGGAAATTGAAGGGGAGGGGGAGGGCTATCCGAATCTGCAATAAAAAGTCAAAGGCCTCCCCCCCCCGCCGAGATATTGAGGGGGGGAGCATAAGTGTGGGGGGAAGGGGGGGGGGGCAATATATATTTCGATGGGGGAGGGGGTCCCCTATCAGCCCCACCCCATTTCCCCCCCCCCACCCCCCCCGTCAAAGTAATATTCCCCTGCGGCACCACTAGGGGGGGGGGTAGGGGGTCCTCGAGGGGTGTCAAGGTGGGGGGGGGGATGTTGTTGCCAACTCCCCCCAGTCCGGTTCAATCGTCCGACGGCAGACGGGGATAACCTAACCTAACCTAACCTAACCTAACCTAACCAATTCTAGCCTGTGGGGCGGGCGTGTTTTCGGGCACTTCTGACCGAACTTTTTCTGACCGAACCTTTGCTGACCAACTCTGACCGAAGCTATTCTGACCAATTCTGACCTAGGTCGGCCATCTTGTTTCCGGTCCGCCATCTTGTTTCCGGTCGCCATCTTGTTTCCGGTCGCCATCTTGTTTCCGGTCGCCATCTTGTTTCCGGTCGCCATCTTGTTTCCGGTCCGCCATCTTGTTTCCGGTTAGGAATTACACTTGGGTTGGGTTAGGAATTATATGGTTCAACGCCATCTTTTGGCGCCCGACATATTTTTGAAAAATAGGAAAATGACTTTTTTTTGGGCGCGCCCCCGGGGGGCGCTCCGCGCCCCCCGGACCCCCCTGACGAGCCGCTTCGCGGCTCGGCAGCTCGCTTCGCTTGGGGTGGGAAGCGATCAGAATGCGACTATATTGTCTTATCCTCCATTTTGTCCTATCCGCCATCTTGAAATATTGAAAAAAAGTGTCGTCTGTCGTATGGCGCAATCGATTCGGAATCGTCTGAAACGTCCAGAAAACATGTCCCCTAAGGGGGGGTGGGGGGGTCTGGGACTTTGAAAATTTTCTCACAAAAATATGAAAAAAAGTGTCATTTGTCGAACGGCGCATTCGATTCAGAATCGTCTGAAACGTCTAGAAAACATGTCCCCCAGAGGGGGGTGGGGGGGTCAAAAACTTGGAAAAAAAAAAATTGAAAAATAAAAAAAAAATTCTGGGCACTGGGGGGGGTGGGGAAAAATAAATTAAAAGGAAAACTTCATATGAAGATAGGGTCTAACTCCCCCCCAACGCCCTCACGGCCATTTTCAGAAATTTTCGAAACTCAAATTAATTATTACACCCCCAAGGAGAGGGGCGGGGGGGAAAGTGGGGGGTGGAAATTGAAGGGGAGGGGGAGGGCTATCCGAATCTGCAATAAAAAGTCAAAGGCCTCCCCCCCCCGCCGAGATATTGAGGGGGGGAGCATAAGTGTGGGGGGAAGGGGGGGGGGGCAATATATATTTCGATGGGGGAGGGGGTCCCCTATCAGCCCCACCCCATTTCCCCCCCCCCACCCCCACCGTCAAAGTAATATTCCCCTGCGGCACCACTAGGGGGGGGGTTAGGGGGTCCTCGAGGGGTGTCAAGGTGGGGGGGGGGATGTTGTTGCCAACTCCCCCCAGTCCGGTTCAATCGTCCGACGGCAGACGGGGATAACCTAACCTAACCAATTCTAGCCTGTGGGGCGGGCGTGTTTTCGGGCACTTCTGACCGAACTTTTTCTGACCGAACCTTTGCTGACCAACTCTGACCGAAGCTATTCTGACCAATTCTGACCTAGGTCGGCCATCTTGTTTCCGGTCCGCCATCTTGTTTCCGGTCGCCATCTTGTTTCCGGTCGCCATCTTGTTTCCGGTCGCCATCTTGTTTCCGGTCGCCATCTTGTTTCCGGTCCGCCATCTTGTTTCCGGTTAGGAATTACACTTGGGTTGGGTTAGGAATTATATGGTTCAACGCCATCTTTTGGCGCCCGACATATTTTTGAAAAATAGGAAAATGACTTTTTTTTGGGCGCGCCCCCGGGGGGCGCTCCGCGCCCCCCGGACCCCCCTGACGAGCCGCTTCGCGGCTCGGCAGCTCGCTTCGCTTGGGGTGGGAAGCGATCAGAATGCGACTATATTGTCTTATCCTCCATTTTGTCCTATCCGCCATCTTGAAATATTGAAAAAAAGTGTCGTCTGTCGTATGGCGCAATCGATTCGGAATCGTCTGAAACGTCCAGAAAACATGTCCCCTAAGGGGGGGGGGGGGGGTCTGGGACTTTGAAAATTTTCTCACAAAAATATGAAAAAAAGTGTCATTTGTCGAACGGCGCATTCGATTCAGAATTGTCTGAAACGTCTAGAAAACATGTCCCCCAGAGGGGGGTGGGGGGGTCAAAAACTTGGAAAAAAAAAAATTGAAAAATAAAAAAAAAATTCTGGGCCCTGGGGGGGGTGGGGAAAAATAAATTAAAAGGAAAACTTCATATGAAGATAGGGTCTAACTCCCCCCCAACGCCCTCACGGCCATTTTCAGAAATTTTCGAAACTCAAATTAATTATTACACCCCCAAGGAGAGGGGCGGGGGGGAAAGTGGGGGGTGGAAATTGAAGGGGAGGGGGAGGGCTATCCGAATCTGCAATAAAAAGTCGAAGGCCTCCCCCCCCCGCCGAGATATTGAGGGGGGGAGCATAAGTGTGGGGGGAAGGGGGGGGGGGCAATATATATTTCGATGGGGGAGGGGGTCCCCTATCAGCCCCACCCCATTTCCCCCCCCCCACCCCCACCGTCAAAGTAATATTCCCCTGCGGCACCACTAGGGGGGGGGTTAGGGGGTCCTCGAGGGGTGTCAAGGTGGGGGGGGGGATGTTGTTGCCAACTCCCCCCAGTCCGGTTCAATCGTCCGACGGCAGACGGGGATAACCTAACCTAACCTAACCTAACCAATTCTAGCCTGTGGGGCGGGCGTGTTTTCGGGCACTTCTGACCGAACTTTTTCTGACCGAACCTTTGCTGACCAACTCTGACCGAAGCTATTCTGACCAATTCTGACCTAGGTCGGCCATCTTGTTTCCGGTCCGCCATCTTGTTTCCGGTCGCCATCTTGTTTCCGGTCGCCATCTTGTTTCCGGTCGCCATCTTGTTTCCGGTCCGCCATCTTGTTTCCGGTTAGGAATTACACTTGGGTTGGGTTAGGAATTATATGGTTCAACGCCATCTTTTGGCGCCCGACATATTTTTGAAAAATAGGAAAATGACTTTTTTTTGGGCGCGCCCCCGGGGGGCGCTCCGCGCCCCCCGGACCCCCCTGACGAGCCGCTTCGCGGCTCGGCAGCTCGCTTCGCTTGGGGTGGGAAGCGATCAGAATGCGACTATATTGTCTTATCCTCCATTTTGTCCTATCCGCCATCTTGAAATATTGAAAAAAAGTGTCGTCTGTCGTATGGCGCAATCGATTCGGAATCGTCTGAAACGTCCAGAAAACATGTCCCCTAAGGGGGGGTGGGGGGGTCTGGGACTTTGAAAATTTTCTCACAAAAATATGAAAAAAAGTGTCATTTGTCGAACGGCGCATTCGATTCAGAATCGTCTGAAACGTCTAGAAAACATGTCCCCCAGAGGGGGGTGGGGGGGTCAAAAACTTGGAAAAAAAAAAATTGAAAAATAAAAAAAAAATTCTGGGCACTGGGGGGGGTGGGGAAAAATAAATTAAAAGGAAAACTTCATATGAAGATAGGGTCTAACTCCCCCCCAACGCCCTCACGGCCATTTTCAGAAATTTTCGAAACTCAAATTAATTATTACACCCCCAAGGAGAGGGGCGGGGGGGAAAGTGGGGGGTGGAAATTGAAGGGGAGGGGGAGGGCTATCCGAATCTGCAATAAAAAGTCAAAGGCCTCCCCCCCCCGCCGAGATATTGAGGGGGGGAGCATAAGTGTGGGGGGAAGGGGGGGGGGGCAATATATATTTCGATGGGGGAGGGGGTCCCCTATCAGCCCCACCCCATTTCCCCCCCCCCCCCCCCACCGTCAAAGTAATATTCCCCTGCGGCCCCACTAGGGGGGGGGGTAGGGGGGCCTCGAGGGGTGTCAAGGTGGGGGGGGGGATGTTGTTGCCAACTCCCCCCAGTCCGGTTCAATCGTCCGACGGCAGACGGGGATAACCTAACCTAACCTAACCTAACCTAACCTAACCAATTCTAGCCTGTGGGGCGGGCGTGTTTTCGGGCACTTCTGACCGAACTTTTTCTGACCGAACCTTTGCTGACCAACTCTGACCGAAGCTATTCTGACCAATTCTGACCTAGGTCGGCCATCTTGTTTCCGGTCCGCCATCTTGTTTCCGGTCGCCATCTTGTTTCCGGTCGCCATCTTGTTTCCGGTCGCCATCTTGTTTCCGGTCGCCATCTTGTTTCCGGTCCGCCATCTTGTTTCCGGTTAGGAATTACACTTGGGTTGGGTTAGGAATTATATGGTTCAACGCCATCTTTTGGCGCCCGACATATTTTTGAAAAATAGGAAAATGACTTTTTTTTGGGCGCGCCCCCGGGGGGCGCTCCGCGCCCCCCGGACCCCCCTGACGAGCCGCGTCGCGGCTCGGCAGCTCGCTTCGCTTGGGGTGGGAAGCGATCAGAATGCGACTATATTGTCTTATCCTCCATTTTGTCCTATCCGCCATCGTGAAATATTGAAAAAAAGTGTCGTCTGTCGTATGGCGCAATCGATTCGGAATCGTCTGAAACGTCCAGAAAACATGTCCCCTAAGGGGGGGTGGGGGGGTCTGGGACTTTGAAAATTTTCTCACAAAAATATGAAAAAAAGTGTCATTTGTCGAACGGCGCATTCGATTCAGAATCGTCTGAGAGGGGGGTGGGGGGGTCAAAAACTTGGAAAAAAAAAAATTGAAAAATAAAAAAAAAATTCTGGGCACTGGGGGGGGTGGGGAAAAATAAATTAAAAGGAAAACTTCATATGAAGATAGGGTCTAACTCCCCCCCAACGCCCTCACGGCCATTTTCAGAAATTTTCGAAACTCAAATTAATTATTACACCCCCAAGGAGAGGGGCGGGGGGGAAAGTGGGGGGTGGAAATTGAAGGGGAGGGGGAGGGCTATCCGAATCTGCAATAAAAAGTCAAAGGCCTCCCCCCCCCGCCGAGATATTGAGGGGGGGAGCATAAGTGTGGGGGGAAGGGGGGGGGGGGCAATATATATTTCGATGGGGGAGGGGGTCCCCTATCAGCCCCACCCCATTTCCCCCCCCCCCCCCCCACCGTCAAAGTAATATTCCCCTGCGGCACCCCTCGGGGGGGGGTTAGGGGGTCCTCGAGGGGTGTCAAGGTGGGGGGGGGGATGTTGTTGCCAACTCCCCCCAGTCCGGTTCAATCGTCCGACGGCAGACGGGGATAACCTAACCTAACCAATTCTAGCCTGTGGGGCGGGCGTGTTTTCGGGCACTTCTGACCGAACTTTTTCTGACCGAACCTTTGCTGACCAACTCTGACCGAAGCTATTCTGACCAATTCTGACCTAGGTCGGCCATCTTGTTTCCGGTCCGCCATCTTGTTTCCGGTCGCCATCTTGTTTCCGGTCGCCATCTTGTTTCCGGTCGCCATCTTGTTTCCGGTCGCCATCTTGTTTCCGGTCCGCCATCTTGTTTCCGGTTAGGAATTACACTTGGGTTGGGTTAGGAATTATATGGTTCAACGCCATCTTTTGGCGCCCGACATATTTTTGAAAAATAGGAAAATGACTTTTTTTTGGGCGCGCCCCCGGGGGGCGCGCCGCGCCCCCCGGACCCCCCTGACGAGCCGCTTCGCGGCTCGGCAGCTCGCTTCGCTTGGGGTGGGAAGCGATCAGAATGCGACTATATTGTCTTATCCTCCATTTTGTCCTATCCGCCATCTTGAAATATTGAAAAAAAGTGTCGTCTGTCGTATGGCGCAATCGATTCGGAATCGTCTGAAACGTCCAGAAAACATGTCCCCTAAGGGGGGGTGGGGGGGGTCTGGGACTTTGAAAATTTTCTCACAAAAATATGAAAAAAAGTGTCATTTGTCGAACGGCGCATTCGATTCAGAATCGTCTGAAACGTCTAGAAAACATGTCCCCCAGAGGGGGGTGGGGGGGTCAAAAACTTGGAAAAAAAAAAATTGAAAAATAAAAAAAAAATTCTGGGCACTGGGGGGGGTGGGGAAAAATAAATTAAAAGGAAAACTTCATATGAAGATAGGGTCTAACTCCCCCCCAACGCCCTCACGGCCATTTTCAGAAATTTTCGAAACTCAAATTAATTATTACACCCCCAAGGAGAGGGGCGGGGGGGAAAGTGGGGGGTGGAAATTGAAGGGGAGGGGGAGGGCTATCCGAATCTGCAATAAAAAGTCAAAGGCCTCCCCCCCCCGCCGAGATATTGAGGGGGGGAGCATAAGTGTGGGGGGAAGGGGGGGGGGGCAATATATATTTCGATGGGGGAGGGGGTCCCCTATCAGCCCCACCCCATTTCCCCCCCCCCACCCCCACCGTCAAAGTAATATTCCCCTGCGGCACCACTAGGGGGGGGGTTAGGGGGTCCTCGAGGGGTGTCAAGGTGGGGGGGGGGATGTTGTTGCCAACTCCCCCCAGTCCGGTTCAATCGTCCGACGGCAGACGGGGATAACCTAACCTAACCTAACCTAACCTAACCTAACCTAACCTAACCTAACCTAACCTAACCTAACCTAACCTAACCTAACCTAACCTAACCTAACCTAACCTAACCTAACCTAACCTAACCTAACCTAACCTAACCTAACCAATTCTAGCCTGTGGGGCGGGCGTGTTTTCGGGCACTTCTGACCGAACTTTTTCTGACCGAACCTTTGCTGACCAACTCTGACCGAAGCTATTCTGACCAATTCTGACCTAGGTCGGCCATCTTGTTTCCGGTCCGCCATCTTGTTTCCGGTCGCCATCTTGTTTCCGGTCGCCATCTTGTTTCCGGTCGCCATCTTGTTTCCGGTCGCCATCTTGTTTCCGGTCCGCCATCTTGTTTCCGGTTAGGAATTACACTTGGGTTGGGTTAGGAATTATATGGTTCAACGCCATCTTTTGGCGCCCGACATATTTTTGAAAAATAGGAAAATGACTTTTTTTTGGGCGCGCCCCCGGGGGGCGCTCCGCGCCCCCCGGACCCCCCTGACGAGCCGCTTCGCGGCTCGGCAGCTCGCTTCGCTTGGGGTGGGAAGCGATCAGAATGCGACTATATTGTCTTATCCTCCATTTTGTCCTATCCGCCATCTTGAAATATTGAAAAAAAGTGTCGTCTGTCGTATGGCGCAATCGATTCGGAATCGTCTGAAACGTCCAGAAAACATGTCCCCTAAGGGGGGGGGGGGGGGCCTCTGGGACTTTGAAAATTTTCTCACAAAAATATGAAAAAAAGTGTCATTTGTCGAACGGCGCATTCGATTCAGAATCGTCTGAAACGTCTAGAAAACATGTCCCCCAGAGGGGGGTGGGGGGGTCAAAAACTTGGAAAAAAAAAAATTGAAAAATAAAAAAAAAATTCTGGGCACTGGGGGGGGTGGGGAAAAATAAATTAAAAGGAAAACTTCATATGAAGATAGGGTCTAACTCCCCCCCAACGCCCTCACGGCCATTTTCAGAAATTTTCGAAACTCAAATTAATTATTACACCCCCAAGGAGAGGGGCGGGGGGGAAAGTGGGGGGTGGAAATTGAAGGGGAGGGGGAGGGCTATCCGAATCTGCAATAAAAAGTCAAAGGCCTCCCCCCCCCGCCGAGATATTGAGGGGGGGAGCATAAGTGTGGGGGGAAGGGGGGGGGGGGCAATATATATTTCGATGGGGGAGGGGGTCCCCTATCAGCCCCACCCCATTTCCCCCCCCCCACCCCCACCGTCAAAGTAATATTCCCCTGCGGCACCACTAGGGGGGGGGTTAGGGGGTCCTCGAGGGGTGTCAAGGTGGGGGGGGGGATGTTGTTGCCAACTCCCCCCAGTCCGGTTCAATCGTCCGACGGCAGACGGGGATAACCTGTTCTAACCTATTCTAACCTTTAGGGAGCCACAGCCACCGGGTGGGTGGCTCGCCTCAGGTCACGCCGCTTGGCGTCGTGACCTGGGCTCACGATGAAGGAAAATCATCCCTCCCGCCCGGAGACCACCTAGCGGGCGGATTCTCGGGCGGGATTCAAAAAAGGCCTAACCTATTCAAACCTGTTCTCACCTATTTTTTAGCGGCAATTTAGCGATGATTGTCGAAAATAATAAAAAATGAAATTTAACAATAATTTGATTTTGAGTCTTTTAGTTCCGGGTCTTTTTTTTCCGAGTCTTTTTTTTCCGGGTCTTTTTTTTCCGTGTCTTTTTTTTCCAAGTCTTTTTTTTCCAGTCTTTTTTTTCCGGGTCTTTTTTTTCCAAGTCTTTTTTTTCCGCCAACCCCCTACTGCACCTAGAATGGTATAATAACAACATGAAAAAGTATCAAAAAATAGCAACCAGGAAGTATCATTCCACATTTGACGAGTAGACTATTGCTTGATAGCCAACAAATTAAGAACTCATTTTAACTACCATTGTTTGTTACAAACTGCTCTGGAATGCCGCCGACAAACGCCACAACTAACGGTCCTGTTAGGAAATAATCTTATCTTATTAAATGTGAATATTCAAGAGACTGACAAAAAGCAGTTCAGTGTTGAGAGAGAAAATTTAATTCCAGTCGCCAGACTATGGAAAGTTTTCTTGTAAATTGTTTCAATTTTAATTTCTAGAGTATATTGATTCAAGTTTTAGTCAGATTTTAATTGGTAACTCGAAATCCACACAGAAAAGATATACAAACAGTACTAATGTTTTTTCTGAGTATGATTCGAACATTAAAGGATAGGAATTTCAAGCTTAGGAAAAGTTGACGCTAGATCGGAACGATTGAAGATTAGAAATTACAGATCTGGAGAGATCTTCATCTAGGTATACCTGATCGCCTGCGACGGTGCTTGGAGGAGATGGCTCTTCGCTCTCTTGCTGGTTCACTCTCAAAATCAATATTATAATCATTATTCCCATCGGTTGGTAACTGATCATTTGGTCTGATCAAGATATTTTGATTTACAGACTGAACATCGGTTTAAAAATGTTCATCGGTGGAATTCAATGTCATTTTTGTAAAACAATACCTATTTATGCTCCCGTTATTATCCTCCACCAAATGTAAAGAAGAGTCATTAATTTCTGTTCTTAACTCAGAGCATGGACGACGCGTAATCATTACGCGTTGTTCCCGAAATTCGAGGGCCTGTAAAGCTCTTCCTATGATGAAAAGAATAGTGAATGTACAGGCAAAAAAAAAACTGTGTACTAATAGTAGTTTTCGGTCCTAGGCCCTAAAGTCGGACTTTACGGACCGAGTGGGGATTGGGCGTCCGAGGACCGGCGCAGCCGGTCCGAGGATGCGAAATCCCCCACTCGGTCAAGTAAATCCGACTTTAGGGCCGTGGAGCGAACGTTATTTTTTGGTACGGTCCGTAAAGTGGGTACTTTACGGACAATTTTGGGTCCGTAAAATCGGACTTTACGGACTCAGAACGGTCCCTAAAGCACGTACTTTACGGACACGTGTACCAAAAAAGTAATTTCGGCACGAACTTAGACCCCGTAGGATAAGATATCCTAACGTTCGTCTGGATATTCATTTTATACATAATATTATAGAGACCACGATAGAGACCACCATAGAGACCGTGCGTGAAACCGATGTCAGCGCCAAATCAGACACTATCGACGAAAGTTGTCCCAAGCGGCAGGAAAATGATGCAAAATCAGCCTATCAAATACTTAGCGCCAAAAAAACTATACATTACGGATACCAACCCAAAATTCGCCCGGCTAGTGACATTGCTTCAGCCATGCCCTGCTCAAGCTAACTTTATTCTGTTCGAACTCGAGAACAGCGCGCGTAATATTTGAAGGTTAGAGGCGCCTAATTTGAAATAAATCAGTAAATCGTGCGATTGAGTGGAGTTGCGGGAAAATTGGACCGGGCAAGAAAGATGATTTAAATTAATCGATCAACGAAATAATTATTAATTAATTATTAATATTAGGACACCTTCGACAACCCACGATGAGTCTCAGCGAAGAGCAATTCTTGCTTCGTCGTCAACTTTGTGGCTGCATAATATCTTGACTCAGGCACTCTTTCGAAAGCAACAGCGGAGAACATCCTCGAAGCATATCGTCTCCGTAACGCTAAACATTAAGGCAAAAGAGTGACGGAGGGATCGTCGTTACACAGTATGCATAGCGTACAGCGTGCACAGTAATCAGAAATTACCTGAGACGCTTGACTTTGGAAAGTATCTAAGAATGATCGATTGCAGTTAGATGCCGCTTGAGTCAACCTCGAGGTGTATCGAACGCCACGTTCTCTTGTGAGAACGCTGCAGTCTGCGAGACGTTAGACTTCCGTATTAATACGTCCAACGGCTTGCAGTCCAACGTCTTGCAGTCCAACTTCTCGCAGTCCAACGTCTCGCAGTCCAACGTCTCGCAGTCCAACGGCTCACAGTCCAACGTCTCAGAGTCCAACGGCTCGCAGTCCAACGTCTCGCAGTCCTGAGATATTTGACTTTATAGAGCGAGTTTCGCGAAGCGAAAACAGCGGACCTGAATAAAAAAATCAAACCAAGTGCAGCTGTATCCGAATATTTTCTTCTACTCAATTTCCGAATGATTTCTAATCGCAATGTTCCGAGAAAGTACTAAATTCCCGGAAATCCAAAACAATAGCTATCGGAAACCGTACGACGGCGATTCTGTACACTGAGGGCAGAATATGTGGATACAATCTGGACAACGGGTCAGTCTACCGATCTCGGATTTTCGAAATCGATTGTTGGGCTGACTGGGATCCCTTCAGGAAAGGGCCTGGAAGTTTCTGAACCAAGAATTACGGTGGAGCGGCGATTGGTTTGATTTTGAAAGTGTCCGCAGTTTTCGCGTGGTATTTTGAGCAGATGCGAGTTTCGCGGAGCGAAAACAGCGGACCTGAATAAAAAGTCAAACCAAGTGCAGCTCCGTCCGAATATTTTTTTCTACACAATTTCCGAATGATTTCTAATCGCAATCTTCCGAGAAAGTACTAAATTTCCGGAAATCCAACACAATAGCTATCGGAAACCGTACGAAGGCGATTCTGTACACTGAGCGCAGAATATGTGGATACACGGAATAGTACATTACGATACACCTACGCAGCGTACGAGTATCGTATACTATTTTTCCTATCAAGTTGCGCAAAGTTCGATCACTATAATTATCATAAAAGGTTTTAATGTATAGGCCGACGAAGGGGGTCCAGGGGCGCAGCCCCTGGTGGGGGTGCAGGGGGCGAAGTCCCCGCCGGGGGGGTTGGGGGGGGCGGAGCCCCCCACACTATTAAAAAAATACTGACATAAATGCGTAAAAAAAGAATCAAACATTAAATATGAATACAGTCCGATCTCCCAATATGTCCTCCCAAGCCCCCAAGGGGAAGAGTTTTTCCACGAAATGAGGTACCCCCACTTTGCCTACTTGATAGGTTCACTAAAGAAGACAATAAGATAGCGGGATGTAAACAAAGCGGTGCTCGAGCCAGCGGCGCTTGCACGAGACGTGTCAACTCGCGCGTACACTCTTATATCGACGCCTGAGCGGAATAATAGCCTAGCTCAGATTATGACTGAAAACTAGCCTATGGAAAATAACTATTCTTATGAAAATTCTGCCGGTGCATTTTGAGATAGTCTAGTTTCCAATCACAATCTGAGATAGGCTATTATTCCGCTCAGGCGTCGATATACTCTCGCACGCTTACTTAGCTACATTCTAGCACGCTTAGCTACATTCTAGCACGCTTAGCTACATTCTAGCACGCTCAGCTACATTCCCGCACGCTCAGCTACATTCTAGCACGCTTGGCTACATTCTAGCACGCTTAACTATATTCCCGCATGCTCTTCTAAGCGTGCGGGAAAGTGGTACTTTGCGAACGCAAATGCGTGCGCAAAATCGAACTTTGCGCACGATAGTAGGAAAAGAAAATTATACTAAAAATTACGATGCTGACATTGCAGTGCCGGACTAGAACGAAAAAACTCAAATTTTTACGATGCTGCATCGTAAATTCTACCATAAATATGGTAAAAATTCACGTATAAATAGTAATTTTTCAAATGAACTATTATAAATATGAAGATTTCTAAAGTCTAGTCCTGGATTACGATGTGAGTATCGTAATTTTTACTGTAATTTTCTTTCCGTGTACAATCTGGACAACTGGTCAGTCTACCGATCTCCGATTCTCGAAATCGATTATTGGGCTGACTGGGATCTCTTCAGAAAAGGGCCTGGAAGTTTCTGAAACAAGAATTACGGTGGAGTGGCGCTTAGTTTGATTTTGAATTTGTCCGCAGTTTTCGTGTAGTATTTCAAGCGGATGCGAGTTTCGCGAAGCGAAAACAGCGGACCTGAATAAAAAGTCAAACCAAGTGCAGCCGCATCCGAATATTTTCTTCTACACAATTTTCGAATGATTTCTAATCGCAATTCTCCGAGAAAGCACTATATTTCCGGAAATCCAAAACAATAGCTATCGGAAACCGTACGACGGCGATTCTGTACACTGAGGGCAGAATATGTGGATACAGTCTGGACAACTGGTCAGTTCACCGATCTCGGATTTTCGAAATTGATTGTTGGGCTGACTGGGATCTCTTCAGAAAAGGGCCTGAAAGTTTCTGAACCAAGAATTACGGTGGAGCCGGGATTAGTTTGATTTTAAATGTGTCCGCAGTTTTCGCGTGTTATTTTGAGCGGATGCGAGTTTCGCGCAGCGAAAACAGCGGACCTGAATAAAAAATCAAACCAAGTGCAAATCTCAAATTAAAAAAAAATTAAAACTAATTATATTATACAGGGTGACCCAAGACCCCCGGACCGGAAGGAATGGGTGAATTCCTCGTTGGATTTTAAGACGAAATTTCCTTTTCGAAAACTTCGTCCGATCAACGGTGTCCAAGTTATTAAAGATAAAGAGTAGCCAATCAGCGCCTCGCTTTAGGTCCGTGCCAGTGCCGGGTCAATAGTGAACGGCGGGCAGGGCCCGTGGTTTATTTGACATTTGGCTACTTTCTTCTTCACTTTACGATCGACGCGTATTATTATCATTATTATTATTATTATTATTATTATTATTATTATTTTTATTATTATTATTATTATTTTTTTTTTTTTTTTTTTTTTTTTTTTTTTCTTCTACCGGACCGTAGTTTTACGTGTCCAGGTTGACCGGACCGTAGTTTTCCGTGCCCAGGTCGACCGCACCGTAGTTTTCGGCGTCCAGGTCGACCGCACTGTAGGTTTCGGTGTCCAGGTCGACTGCACCGTAGTTTTCCGTGTCCAGGTCGACTGCACCGTAGTTTTCGATGTCCAGGTCGACCGCACCGTACAAATTCATAAATTTATCGGTACGGTCGACCTGGACATCGAAAACTACGGTGCAGTCGACCTGGACACGGAAAACTACGGTGCGGTCGACCTGGATACCGAAAACTACGGTGCAGTCGACCTGGACACGGAAAACTACGGTCCGGTCAACCTGGACACGTAGAACTACGGTCCGGTAGAAAAAAAAAAAAAATAATAATAATAATAAAAATAATAATAATAATAATAATAATAATGATAATAATACGCGGCGATCGTAAAGTGAAGAAGAAAGTAGCCAAATGTCAAATAAACCACGGGCCCTGCCCGCCGTTCACTATTGACCCGGCACTGGCACGGACCTAAAGCGAGGTGCTGATTGGCTACTCTTTATCTTTAATAACTTGGACACCGTTGATCGGACGAAGTTTTCGAAAAGGAAATTTCGTCTCAAAATCCAACGAGGAATCCACCCATTCCTTCCGGTCCGGGGGTCTTGGGTCACCCTGTATTAAAAATAATTTATTTTAATTCAAATATTTAATTATATTTACTAATATAAAACATCAAAAAACCGTACATATTCAAATAAAAGTCCCGGTATTCACTCTGTATGATTAGTTAGTTAGTTTATCCTTTAAAGACTTATCGCCTTACGGCATGTAGTCGATTCACCCTGTATAATCTTCCACGAAATAAGACTCTAATAACACGGATCGAGATACATAAGATACGAGTCTCGGATATACCACTTTCAGATATTACTTCGCTTATGGATGTCAAAATTGCAATTATCCACCGACGTTTACGAGCAGCATTATAGCTGAAGAGCTGCAACGCGGTGAGCAAACAATATTACTACCTGGCCGGTATTATATCATACGAAGCGACATTGGAAGATCGCATACTTGTCGCAAACGTTATAAAAGTGGTAAGAATGCGATTAGTTTTCCGTGCAGGCAATATGACAAATTTTATGGACGTAATACATAATAGCGGACTATGTCAAGACGTTATAGGGCACGTGCGCGCGCATATGTCCACGCAATTTTTTTACTATAAATACTGTGATCGTACTGCAGTTTCATGGTGATTCTGCAATCGGATATCCGCGGACTGGAATGTACGCGTAGCTCTGACAACACCCATAAGATTTCGCCGGGCGGAACGTACGCGTAGCTCCGAACTTCTGCGTACTTACCATCTATCTATCTATCCATCTACTTTGAGCCATTGTAGACTCACCATCAAAGCTGCGGCAATCATAGGCGTGCTTCTGCGTATTCGTTGTCACCTCGAACTCTTGAACATACAATACGTCGCTCGTTGATATTTGGCTATATTCGGCAATTTCGCGGTACGATACAGGATTGGATTGCACCGTCCGGACCGCACCTGACCATACGATTGTAACTATCGTTGTAATATAAATTATACTAATATACTAACGGGCTACATACGGTACAAAGTATGCTCTTAACGTTCAACGTCGTCGTATTGGGGGACGCCTCAGTTGGAAAAACAGCCTTAATTGTTAGATTATTGAGGAATAAGTTTATTGAGGAGTACGAGCCAACGCTCGAAGATACCCATTTGAAATACCTGGAGGTGAATAGCCAAATGATTCGCATCAGGTTAACAGACCTAGGTGGAAAAAAAGAATTTGATATTGGCGAGAGCGAGACGATAGATAGAGCCGATGCCTTTCTATTAGTTTTCGCTGTTAACTCGTTTAGCAGCTATCAATATGCTTTAGAATGCTACGCAACGCTATACGGACTCGTGGGTCGCAAGTTAACGTTGCAGTTAGTCGGCAACAAAGCCGACCTGTGTACATGCGAGAAAATAGCACGCTATTTGGACACCGGTGGATGTACGAATGATCCTCATCACGAGATACTGCCGTACACTGAAATCTCCGCGAAGGAAGATGCCTGCGCAAACAAGTTAAAGGCGTTAATCGTTAAGATGATCGAAGACGTTTTGGCGCGTAATAAAGCCGGGGTTGCCGCAGGGCGACCGTCGTCTCAGAGAAGACTTCAAAACAGTTATTGCACGGTATTATAGTTGCATATACATTAAGGTGAAGTGAAACGTTTCAAGGCCACGGCCGGGTGTCTGTCACTGCGGTAAAACAGAGATACCCAGCGTTTGCTACTGCTTGGTTTACACGTATACTGGCTATACAATGTCGGTATAGGTTGTGATCTCAACTGAATTTCCGTGTTTTAGTTATGAGTAACTGAAAATCGATGATTCTCAGCCATTTCTTCATCAAATGACACGGGATTAGGCTCAAAGTGTTTGGTATTTCATTGCGGAGTGGCTAATTATCCGGAAAATGCGATTCTGAAAAAACCCAATTCTGAATTGAACTAGATGCACCCCCTACAATGATTGCAAATGAAAAATAAAAAATTTCAGGCGCAATTTGATCCTTCCATCTCAATTGGAAGGCCTGCCTAAGTGTCCAAATAATTTCATATTTGAATAACATCGAATTTTTTTATTTTTCCAATTCCAATTCTCTATGTGGCCAACCGAAGATATAAAAAATCATTGGATAGTTGAAACGTCTCTCACGTAAGTAGAGGTACATAGAAAGCAGTGCTTCTGGTCCAGTTTCAGGTTCTTTCTCATTTCGTTATTGAACAGAGCAGTTCTTCACTTATATGAGGGACATTCCAACTATCGAATGATTTTTTCTATCTTCTGTTGCCCACGTAAAAAAATTGGAATTGGAAAAATGAAGAAATTAAATGTTATTCAAATATGATATCATTCGGACACTTAGGCACGCCTTCCAATTGAGATAGAAGGATCAAATTGCGCCTGAAATTTTTTTTTTTTGCAATCATTGTAGGGCTGCATCTAGTTTCGATTCAGAATTGGGTTTTTTAACGGACACCTTAACATACATGTGTATTGTCGATGTAATACCCGGTAGTTTTGAATATTACATGTCGTGTTGCTTCGGTTAGCATTAGACCCGCCTGTATATTAGGTACTACGTGTTACCATAGTTGTCTTTACTTGACTTTATTTTGCTTTATATTTTCTGAGTGTAACTCGCTATTTCTTCTATCGCCCTTACTGGGTTCGCCTGTTGGGCTTATAATAAATAAATAAACAAAATGAATCAATAAATTAGTACATGTACGTAGATTTATAGCTATGCACAATATTATATTAGAACACGTTCCGCGGTACATGTGACTATAATTGTCTATGCGATTACATAGTATTAATTATAGTATTAATTATAGTATTAATATTAATTGTATTAAACGTAGATATTCCTAATGGACATAAAACTTTAGTTTTATACTCAAAAGTTTGTTCATTAAAGTCGAGAATCATTGCGTTATACACATACTGTTGTTACGTCCTGAGTTAAATGTTATTTAGAAGAAACGAATCACTAGTTTATTCTTGTGAGGTTCTGATTTAAAATTGGTAGATTTCTATATTTCTTACCGAGT
This sequence comes from Tenthredo notha, assembly GCA_914767705.2. Lineage (NCBI taxonomy): Eukaryota > Metazoa > Arthropoda > Insecta > Hymenoptera > Tenthredinidae > Tenthredo > Tenthredo notha. Next base: position 15,151,800 of record OU611911.1, on the reverse strand, counting down.
CTTAGAAAACTAGTTCTTCGGGACGTCGTTGAGCTCGTATCTGTTGAGGTAATGGGTTTTATCAGCCACCACTATGCGTGGGTGAAATAAACGTTTGAAGATTTCACTTTAAATTATAACAATATTTATTTAACAAACTTATTTCACAATCTGCTTAACAATTTGGTTGTTAACCTTCACACAGGTGATGATTAACTTTAGTTTTTAGGTTTCTATGATTTATGTAGTAATTCATTTATTAATTAACTGTGTCACCAAACACTTTGAATGAATAATTCTAAGTTATAAGATTCTATGAGTTCGATCTGTATTCTTTGAGATTTCGTGACTAACTGACTAATATGGAATGGAAAAGATCTCTCCTCGCGGGTACGCGAAGGGGAGGTCCTGGAAAACTCGCGGGAAAGCGAGGTTTTTTCTATTGGTAAAAAACTCATTAAAACAAAAGCGGGAAAAAATATGGTTGGCTAGAAGAGCAATAGCGCGAGGCGATTGGGTCAGGGACCCAAGCGTCGAGACGCTACGAAGGGATGCTGCGAGCGTCTATGTTCTATCCTCATTTAAACAGAGCTATCTTTGTCTTTAGACTTTTCCGCTTTCGGTCGTAAAAATCTGAAGGATCTGAATATTTATGTTTCCTGAATAAGGATATTTTCCAGAGTTCGAAAGTTTACTTAAAGTTTAGGCTTTCCTGTTTATATTGTTTCAAGTGTTTCTAAGCATATTCGTTTCGTGAGAGAATGAGATGAATTTGTCTACATTATGGTTAAGATTGTTCCTTTCAAAAGTATTGACTTATATCTATGAGTAAAATAATATAAAAGAATTAAAGGAAAAAATTATAAATGGAATTACATCAATAGAGTATTATTATAACTCTGATGGTAATTGCACGTCGGTATTTTCATACTTATGATAATAACTACGGTAACTGTTGTACCTATAGGTTAAATATTCGGCTTCCAGCCTAGGACGTAACACCTCCCCTGTTAAGATTCGAGCGTCCCCGCTCGACCTAACGGGTTTTAGTGTATCGACGTGAAATTATCATGGTTTTGAGTAAAATATCAAAGTATAAGTTTGAAATTAAATCTAATAAAACGTATAAAAATATTATAAAATTTTATATGTCTAGAGTAAATGTATAGTGTGTTAAATCTAACATTTGCAAATGATTTAATAACTAGAAAGGTAAGTAATATAATGATCAAGATTAAGAATTACTTATGAATATTACATTAATATATGATTATTATATATTATAAGTATAAAATTATAAGTCTAAAATATTGATAAACACAAAATTTATAAGAATATAAGGTAATATAATGATGAGGTAAGTAAAATATATTTTTGAAATAGTAATATAATTAGTAATTATGAATTAGTTATATGTATGGATTATAGCACATGATTATCTAAGAATATCTGTCTAAGATTTTGATATAATGTATATATCGTGGTTACATCTGATGGTACTATAATCCTGATATTTTGAAATATTTAAAATGATTGAGGAAATTTTCTTAGATTTCTCTTTAGTTTTTTTGTAAAGTAAAGGGTGTTCCGCGCCGTGTTGGGCGGGGTTAATTTCATACCTGTGTTTAACCATTTTCCGTAAATGCAAAAAAAAATTTTTACGTTTGGTTATTGGTCAGTCTTAGAGGTTTAGGTTTTTGAAGGTGTGTCTTTCAATTACTAGTTGCATACAAAAGTGTCAGTTTGAGCTGAGTTTGCTCATTCTGCGACTTTCGGTCAAAGTGCCAATCTCGAAAAATTAAGTGAAAAAGAAAAGTGAGAAAAAAAATTGTTTAAAATGAACGATTTAGAAGTATTGTATGTGAGATTCCGAGAATTTGGAGACATGCTGAGAGTAAGTACTTTTTTTCAAATTTATTATAGATTGTTACTTAAAATGTTATTTAGCTTGAATTTGCGTAAAAGATTTTTTATTTGTTTCGTTCTCTTAAAGTTTTTTATTTAACGTGTTTGATCTGTGTGTTATAGAGAATTTTACTAAGGGATGCTGAGCATCGTATAAGGATGGAAGAAGTAATTAGGGAAAGAAGACGGGAGAGAAGGGCCCGTAGAAGTGAAAATGAATATAACGAAGAAAGGAATAGACACGATTATGGAGATGAGGACTTCGATCTGTTCGGGGTCCGGTGGTTATTAGAGCGCCGCTGGGGCAATAACCACCCGACGAGTGATTGGGACCACCCCTCTTGGTCGGCGGCGAGAGGGATACTCGCTGCCTATAACGACGAATAGTTTTTTTTTTTCCTATTTCTTATTCTTTTAATAAAAAGAAAGAAAAATTTTTATGGCAATTTTCATTTGCTTTTTTTTGTCGTTATTTACCTTTAGATCTTTAAGTTAGTTTAATAAGATTTTAATTTTAAGTCGTTTAATCGTTTACATGAACTGACGTTCTTGATTAGATATATTTGAGGTTGTTGGTATCTGATTTGGTAAGTTACTCTGAATTTCTTTTTGGTTTGATGTTGACGAATTCACTGGCATTAATTCTATATCAATTCGTGTTATTCCTGATTCATCGTTGGTTCGTTCCTGTCTGTCTACGTGGGTCTGTTGGTTCTGAGGAGATGGTCTTTTAAGGTGTAATAATAGGTTAGTAACTGAATCCCATATAGCTCCTATAAGCCATATGCTCCAACCGTAAATTGAATGAAGCGCATATCCATGAACGATAGTATCAATTAAGAATTTGATTCCCTTAAAAGTAACCCATGCCCCAAGTAAAGTAACGCTAAAAGTCCCGACTGTATTAAAAAAATTGTATACTTTTCCCCAAGCTAATTCAAAAGACTTTCTGATCGCGTTTTCATCTATAAAACTGTTAATAGATATTCCTTGATTAATCGAATCCTGACCCGTGGCTCCTCTGGCAATAGTATGTAGTACTGCTGGTTTTTCTACCGGAAACATTATATTATCGCGTAATTTATCTAGATCTTCAAGTGAATAGATTCCTCCTGAAGCAAGAGTAGCGGGAGTTTCATATTTCCACGATTGTTTCGTTTGAGACGATATTTGTTCCGGAGCGACTGCGTTTGCTAGCTGTGGTAAGGCTTGATACCAAGCATTATTAATATTATACATAGGTGCAAGAAAAGAACTGCAATCGATTTGATTTCCTGTTTTTGTTATAATATGAGTTCTTGGTAACATAAACATACTTTCATTTCCTCTATAAATTGGAAGTTCTTGGAAACATTGATCGGTTTTTCGCGATCTGACTTCTACTGGAACACATTTCGCTATCCTGACTACTTCTCCTGCTATATGCGCTATGTAACCAGGTCCTTTCATAAAATGAAAAGCAAAGTCTGCAGGTGCCAAGGGTGCTATAGCTAAGGAATTGTGTAAAACTCTATTCTCTAGTTGGCATTCCTGTAAAATTACGTCATTATACAATGAAGCTATTTGACTACGTAAATGTCGTTCTAAGTATACGAATTTAGAATTCATGTATGTAAACATGTCCATATTAGCTACCATGACTCCTGTCTTGTGAGTAAAAAAATCTCCGTTATCCCTATCGAGAATAAAAAGTCGTGGATGTTCTGTTTTAATTAATTTATAACCACAAACTGAAAGAGTACCTCGCATTGATAATGCAAATGTGATCTCGTCTGAGGTTATTGCGTAAATTTCTTCTCCATATTTATACATTGTGTTGTCTTTAATTTTATCGGCTTTACCTTCATAAAGTACAGAGAATCGGTTGAATCTACATTGATCTGGCGGAAGTAATTCCCAATATGTATTACCTCCTTCTATATCCATACATGTTCCTTGAAGATAGGTACATCTAACTCCTGATCGAAGTACTAGCTCATTTTTATCTAATTTAACTGTCGCTAGATAATCTTGTGTTGTAATAAAGATTTGACCATAGGCTATTACGTTGTCCCATGTACCGTAATGATCTGAGAATTGTGCACCGGCACATACTCCATCGTTCTCTACTCTACCTGCTAGTTTCAGAGGTCTGCTATTAGTAGCATTCATAATAAGATTAGTAAATATGCTGTTATAAGTACTGTAAGCTTGAGTGTTATGGATTTGTTTACATTGTTCGTATGAAATTTCATTTATATATTCTACATCTCCATTCGATACGGCTGAGATATGAGAATGCATTCCGCAATAATAAACTGATCTATGAATTTCTATTTTACATTGTATTACTTTAACATAAGCAAAGTCTGCTGTTTGTAATAATTGGATTTTGGTAGGAGTAGTTACTGGTTTAGCGATAGGAATATCGCATTCCTTGATGTTGAGTAAAGATAATGTTGTAATATTCATCGATGGCGCACCGCAATCGTAGGCTATTAGGCAATAAGTTGTTTGGATGCTTAGCATCAGAAGTCCCATGAGGGTTGTCCTGACGTTGCGAGTGTCCATATTCCTGGAAAGATATATATATCGGTGTGAGATTCTACGCTTATGTTTTACGGTTTAGTAAGCTATCTTAGCTCTATCACAATGAATTATCTTTCGTTTATTTTTGGCTAATTCAATTTCTATATCGTTCTTATCAGGAAATACTTCTGTGACTTTATATGGACCCTTGTAATTATCATCTAATTTTCCAGTTCTTTGATTCTTGACTAGATAGATTTCTTGTCCTATTCTAAATTTTACGGGATTTAATTTTCTGTCATAATACTCTTTAGATTTTTGTTTTGCTTTCTCTAAGTTTTCTCGTGCGTTTTTCCTGCTTTCAATCAAACGTAATGTAAGATTTTTCACATGATCGTCATACGTAAGGATTTCATCTAGGTATGGGAATTCTGAGGGTATACGAGGGTCTCGACCGTAAACTAAGTAATACGGGCTATATTTTGTACCTTCGTGTATACTTGTGTTGTAAGCAAACGTTGCTTGTGGGAGCCATTCGTCCCAGTTTTTCTTATCTGTATAATGTTTCAAATAATCTGCAAGTACTTGATGACTTCTTTCTAATGAACCATTTGATTGAGGATGAAATGCTGTAGTCTTGATTTGATTGATTTTAAAAACTTTAGCTAATCGTTTCATTACTTGTCCAATAAAAGCTGCGCCCTGATCTGTCAAAATTACTTTCGGGCATCCGTATTTACAGATAAATTGAGTAACTAGTGCGTCTGCAATATCGTTGGCTGTTGCATTTACTAAAGGTACTGCTAAGCAAAATTTCGAAAGATCGTCTTGCATAGTTAAAATGAATCTATAACCTTTATCTGAAGCGTTATTTATTGGGCCTACGATATCTAAAGCTAATTTATCAAATACATCGGCTGATGTATCCGTAATTATCATGGGTTGCTTAGTTTTAACTCTTACTAATTTCTTTTTTTGGCAACTTATGCATTTTCTAACAAAGTCTTCTACCTGCTTCTTTATATTGTCCCAAAAATATCTTTGTCTAATTCTGTTATAAGTTTTAGTAACACCTTTATGACCTGCTATTGGTGATTCGTGGTTTTCCCTGATTATACCTTGTCTTTGTTCTACGGGTGGTATAATAATCTTATCCTTACAAATTGTGATTTGAATGTCTGTACCAGCAAAAGTTTTACGAATAATCCTTTTTATTATCGTCCAAGCTGAGACGTCGAGGTTGCTTCTGCCTTGGGATAATCTAGCTGTTTTAATATTGAGATTGTTTATTATGTTTTTCAAATTTCCAAAGGCTTTAATAAAACTACTTGCTTTGGGCAAAGTTTGATCATTTTCACGAGTTACTAAAGCAAATACCTTCTTTTTCGAGGTTCCCGATATTACTACCTGACCTAAATTGTATCTTTCTAAAGGAGTTAAGTTCAATAATCCTAATTCTATTAATCGTTTTCCTATGTCATCTGACACAGTTCCGTCTGCGGATATAAAACAAATGTAATTATCTTTTTTCATTTCCAAATTATCTCGTGTTTCTATCAAATTATTCGAATCTACTTCTTCTTGATTTACAACGACTATTTCGCTTGTTGAGTCTACGTTACTACGAGAATGATTTGATTCTTCCGAAGATAGTCTATGCTGAACTTCAGGCAATTTTGATAAATTGATTTTATCCTGTGAATCTGATTTATCTTGCGAATGATGTGAATTTATTTCGTTTTGCGGAATCTCATCTTGAGATTTAACTTTGTTTTTTGATTGATGTGAATTGATTTCATCTGGGTTTGTAACAATTTGAGGTGTATAACTAGGTATTGGTATTACGTTTTCCTTAGGTGCAATCGATTTCTCTGGGAATCTAAATTCGTTTCTATTCCTAATCTTTTCAGCATGTGCATTCGGTTCGATGCAACATGGGCAAGTTTTCTCTTTTCGTTGTCTAGTTGATTTTCTTATTAGCTGAGGCGACTGAGGAGCGTCCATTTTTTGTACGGCTTTGACCATTGAGTTGGACGACCCTGCTAATCCTGGAATTTTATTGTTCTTTGGGGAGATTTCTAATTTTTTCTGTTGCACATGTGTCGTGACGGGTTTCTCGGTCCGTCTATTGTCAAAAGTAGGTAATACTGAAAATGCAACTTTATGTGAATCTGTCAAGGATTCATTTACTACTAAACTGTTGTCTATTTCCATGAAACTAGGTATGTTATCCTGATCCATAGGTCTTGGTTGAACAAAAGATTGTGCCATAGTGATGTTAGATACATCTTCGTCTGAAGACCAATTATTTACTGTGAAATTTTGATAAGACATATTCGTATGTATTGGTTTAGCTACATCCGAGTCTTGTAAGTCTGCTATATCCGAATGACTTTCGGAAACGATAATTTTAGGAATATTAATACTAGTTCTATCAATTTTCCTTTTCGTACGTAATGCTGGAGAAGGTGTGAATTCAGCTGATTGTATTGATCTTTTATTTAATAAATCTTTAGCTAAATTATGTTGGAAGTTATTTTGTGTACGAAATGACTGATTTCTATGGGTACTGGTAGTAGGCGTTTTCTGAGTAGGGGTTTCTAAGGGGGTAGGGACTAAGTCGTTCCCTTGTTCTTTTATGGGTCTACTACGTTCCGGGGTTGGAAAATGAGGTGAGGCAATTGTATCGTCCACATCTACATTTTCTCTTGCTATAATTTGTTCATTATCTACTTGTGTTATAGTTTGATCATTTAATATCTGTTGTTCAATTTCTAAATTTTGTTCGTCTAATTTTTGAATAGAGTGTTGTTCTATTTCATGTTTCTCAGAAGGAGATTCAGATTCGGATTTAGATTTAGATTTCGTCTTGGATTTAGTTTTTGATCTAGAATTATCTGAATCATCACTTGATAATGATGTATGAAGTTTCGAAGAAACTTGTAATGAAGTATACCTTTTAGTATCAGACTTCTTTTTCATAGCTGATTTAGATTTCTTTCTACGAGTTTGTTCTAAGGGCTTGTTAATGCAGAGATTTAATGGTTGGTTTCTACGAGTTTGTTCTAACGACTTATCAATGCAAAGGTTTAATGGTTGGCCAGACCTGTTACTACTGCTTGTAAATTCTTCTGAAATTGATTCTACTGAGAGTGTACGCGATTCTCTCGGATCTGTCACGTTCACAGGCTCAATCGTTTCAATTTTTGTTTCTACAATTTCTACTGGAAATCCTCTAAAATCTTCTACATCCGAACTTGAAATTTGACATAATCTAGTTTTTTTTACAGGCAAGTTAGTACTTGTATCGGAAGATGATCTAAGTCTAGCTATACCTGGTTGTCCTATCAATGATTTCTGACCTGTTGTAGTATTCGATGTTCGCCATTTAAATTTGACGGGTAATACTACGGGGTTTCGTGATAATGCATCAGCATTAGTATTAGCTTTACCTGCTTTATATTGAATCGAATAATCGAATTCTTTCAGACGTTCTCTCCATCTCATTACTCGCGATGTTGGGTCATTCATAGAATTTACCCATATAAGCGGTCTGTGATCGGTGATCAGAGTAAACTGTCTACCATAGAGATACGGTCTAAAAGTTTTCAATGCAAAGACTGTTGCTACCATTTCTTTCTCTGTTGTAGAATAATTTCTTTCGTGTTTATTAAGTACACGTGAAGCATACGCGACTGCAGTATCTTTCCCAATTTCACCTTGTGAAAGAATAGCTCCAACCGCGTAACCTGATGCGTCAGTTGTTACAACAAATGGTTTTGAAAAATCCGGGTACTGTAATATGGGTGCTTCGCAAAGTTTATCACGCAATATTTCGAAAGCTACCTGATGCTGTGAGGTCCATTCGAACTGTGCGTTTTTACTCGTTAAATCCGATAAAGGCTTCGCGATTTTTGCAAAGTCTTTTATAAAACGACGATAGTATCCGGCAAGTCCTAAGAATTCTTTAACGTTTTTTAGAGTTTTCGGGATTGGAAATTGTTTAACTGCTTCTATTTTCTTCGGATCTGGTTTTAATCCATCGGCGGATATGATGTGTCCTAAATATTTTACTTCTGTTCTAAGGAATTCGCATTTATCAGTTTGTAAAGTTAGATTAGCTTTTCTTAATCTTTCTGCTAGTTTTCTAAACTTAAAGGCATGTTCTTCGATTGAACGTGAATAAATTACGATATCATCTAGATAAACAAATAATTCTGATCCTTGTAAACCTCTTAAAACTGTATCCATTAAACGTTGGAATGTCGCGGGAGCGTTCTTTAATCCGAATGGCATTCTATTAAATTCTTGATGACCGTGAGGAGTTGTAAAAGCTGTTTTATGTTTATCATCCGGATGTATCTCGATTTGATGAAAACCCGATGCTAAATCAAATATCGAAAAATATTTCGCACCACCGAGTTGGTCAAGAATGTCTGTTATTAATGGTAACGGATACGCATCTCCGATAGTTTTCTCATTTAATTTACGATAATCGATTACTAAACGCCATCTTTTATTACCTTTAGAATCTTCTTTCTTAGGTACAATCCAAACTGGGGAATTATACGGTGAGGTTGACGGCTGTATTGTATTTATTTGCACAAGATCGTTAATCTGTTTTTCTATTTCTGCCTTTTGGTGTGGAGGGTGTCTATATTGACGAGTATTTACAGGTATATTGTCTGTGGTTAGGATACGATGTGTTAAAACGTTTGTAGAACGTAATGCTTCTCCTGGGATATGGAACAAGTCAGAGTATTCTTCTACTAAAGAAAATACTGCTTTACTTTCTTCCTCATTAAGGTGATCTAGTCGTAAAAGGTTTATGACCTCATTAGCGCGGTTTACTCGCGTCCGAGTACCTTCTAAACGCTCTGTGGTATTGTCCCTTACTAAACTATTGTCCTCGTCTTCGCTCATATCGAAAGGATATAGAGGAATTACGGGAATATCAACCCTAATGTCTTTGTCTGTTGTATTGATAGCATATAAATACGCTTTTCCCTGGATGTTTGTAACCAAAGATTCACCTGCAAAAATACCTTCATGCATATCTAAACGCGGCACGTAACCCTTGTCTAGTGAATTGTTAACCCGAATAAACATTAGAGATTTCGTTCTGGCCAGCAGAACGATACTCTCTGTATCGCAAAATGGGATTTTGTTGTTATTAAGAGTTACATGTCTTGTTTCATAATCGATCTTACCTCCGTTCACATGCATGAATTCTGATCCTATGATACCTGAAAATTCTATAGGAAAATCGTCTGGAATTACGTTGAATTTACCATGTGTATTATTTATCTGTAAATGTATTTGTCCTAAAGTCATTGGTTTATCTCTTTCTGAAATACCGTTCAATTCATAAGTTATCGATTTATTTATTGAAGAGGGATCTTTTAATTCGCTGATTTTAATTAAATTTAATTGTGATCCAGTATCGATTAAAAATTTAGCATTTGTTCTTTTAAGGTTTTTTGAATGGATTATTACTGAAGGAGAATTATAGGTTGTGTGAGTGGAACTTATTTTACATTCTGCTGTAAGAAGTTTATGGTTAGTCTGTGAAATAAGCGCTGAATTTATTGCTGACCCGTCGACGCGCCCGGTCGAGGGGACGGTAAGTCGTTTCCCGTAGGTGTGTTAGTATTAGTTGTCGTACCACTACTACTATCACGTTTAGAGTTATTATATATGCGTTTTCTGCAATCCCTAATGATATGACCCTTTTTCTTGCAATAATTGCATTCTAAAAATCTGTTTGGGTTGTATTCTGCGTTAGTGCTATTGTTACCGAGTTTTTTATTTTTATTTTGTAAAGTTCGGCAATCTGCGATGACGTGATTATTCTTCTTACAATAGTTGCAGAATTTCTCGGCTTGTGTAGTCGAGTTTGTTGGATTATTATTACTACTCGCGTTTCTGTGATTTGATTTATTTTGTGTGTTGAATTTGTTAGTTGATTTATAATTATTATTTTGATTTGACTGTATTGGAAGACACTGCTTCGATAAAGTTTCTGTATCATCTACCCGAAAAGTTTTTATTGATTTTTGTTGGGACTCGATTTTCTTAGCTTGTTTAGCTGCATTAGCTAGTGTTCCGTATGAATCTAAGTCTAATAAAAACATTGAAATTTTCGGATTCAACCCTGCTAAAAAAACTTGAAGAGCGGTTTCATGTGCTGAGCTTTTTCTAGATTCTACGTTCGTACCACCGGCAAGATCTATTTCTAAAAGTGTTGAGTGTAAATGTTCGCCTATTCTATAATTAAAATCAGTTACTGATTCTTTCGGTCTTTGTTCAAAATTGTGAAATTCTTTAATCCACGTGTAAATTTGTTTTTCCGGTCTAAAGTGTGAATTTGAAAATTTTATTAGTCCGTCAATCGTTCGTAGTTTTGCTTTGCTAACACGTCTTGCGGGTTCTCCTTTACATTTAGCAGAAAGTAATTTTACTAAGAAATTTTCTTTGCAATTTGGTATATATTCTTTTGCGTACTCACAATGTTCAGTAAATGATTCTATTGGATAACCATCAGGTGTACCATCAAATTCAGGAATGATTTTGAAAAATTCTTTGTAATCATTTGTTATACTGTTTGTGCTATTGAGAGTAGAATTATCAATAGACATGTCGTCATTAGGCATTTTGATAAAATTATTTTTAACTTACTTTGATGAAGAGAAATAATAATAACGATACTACGTTATGCTATGTGTTAGTGTTGAAGTCTTCGTGGGTGAGCGGTAGGGCGGGTCTTCGGTTGCTGGAGTAGATCTTGAAGTTCTGCGCTGCGACGTTATCCGACGGTGAAATCAATGTTGATCGATGTTCGGTTTGAAGTTCTTTAACGATGAAATTCTTGATGTTGATGTTTAGATCGATGATGTTTAGTCACGATAGTTTGATGATTTTTACAGTTAGTGAATTACCAATGTAAAAAAAAATTTTCACACTTGTTAGCAGATTTTTATTTAGATGTTTTATTTCTTTGATTAGCTTTTAATTTATTTCAGACTGATATTCCGACGCTGCCACCAAATTTATTATAGATAGAGCTGTTACGTCCTGAGTTAAATGTTATTTAGAAGAAACGAATCACTAGTTTATTCTTGTGAGGTTCTGATTTAAAATTGGTAGATTTCTATATTTCTTACCGAGTCTTAGAAAACTAGTTCTTCGGGACGTCGTTGAGCTCGTATCTGTTGAGGTAATGGGTTTTATCAGCCACCACTATGCGTGGGTGAAATAAACGTTTGAAGATTTCACTTTAAATTATAACAATATTTATTTAACAAACTTATTTCACAATCTGCTTAACAATTTGGTTGTTAACCTTCACACAGGTGATGATTAACTTTAGTTTTTAGGTTTCTATGATTTATGTAGTAATTCATTTATTAATTAACTGTGTCACCAAACACTTTGAATGAATAATTCTAAGTTATAAGATTCTATGAGTTCGATCTGTATTCTTTGAGATTTCGTGACTAACTGACTAATATGGAATGGAAAAGATCTCTCCTCGCGGGTACGCGAAGGGGAGGTCCTGGAAAACTCGCGGGAAAGCGAGGTTTTTTCTATTGGTAAAAAACTCATTAAAACAAAAGCGGGAAAAAATATGGTTGGCTAGAAGAGCAATAGCGCGAGGCGATTGGGTCAGGGACCCAAGCGTCGAGACGCTACGAAGGGATGCTGCGAGCGTCTATGTTCTATCCTCATTTAAACAGAGCTATCTTTGTCTTTAGACTTTTCCGCTTTCGGTCGTAAAAATCTGAAGGATCTGAATATTTATGTTTCCTGAATAAGGATATTTTCCAGAGTTCGAAAGTTTACTTAAAGTTTAGGCTTTCCTGTTTATATTGTTTCAAGTGTTTCTAAGCATATTCGTTTCGTGAGAGAATGAGATGAATTTGTCTACATTATGGTTAAGATTGTTCCTTTCAAAAGTATTGACTTATATCTATGAGTAAAATAATATAAAAGAATTAAAGGAAAAAATTATAAATGGAATTACATCAATAGAGTATTATTATAACTCTGATGGTAATTGCACGTCGGTATTTTCATACTTATGATAATAACTACGGTAACTGTTGTACCTATAGGTTAAATATTCGGCTTCCAGCCTAGGACGTAACACTGTATATAGTTGTCTGTATGCATACATATACCTATGCCTGTATGTATAACGTTGAGTTTACCAACACGTGATGGAAGTTCGCCTCTCATCACGTATAATTTTCCTCAATTTTCGGGGCTTGGGTTTGAATGCCGAAGGGTAGTGAGAAGAGAATGAGATATGGGAAGCGAGAAAAACGTGGTGACAAGGTAAACCGCACAAACATGAAACAGTAGTAGTTGCAGAAGGGCTTCCTCGGCAGGCGACAGCGGCTTTATACGGTGTTATCTTTGCCCCGTTTCATTTAGCCTATGTAATATTTAACTCTGCCTTATGCCTACGGCATCCCATCGCAGGCACCCTTACAAATAATTATAACTACCCGGGAAAAAATGATTTTGTATGATCATGTATGATCATATATAATTGCCTATATATGATCAGATCCAAAAATTGGCCAGGTCTGATCATATATAACCATATATGATCATATATAAATATATATACATGATCATATATGGTTATATATGATCATTTATAATTGCCTATACATGATCAGATCCAAAAATTGGCCAGGTCTGATCATATATAACCATATATGATCATATATAACTATATAGGATAATATAGGAAAACTAATATATAATATGATCATATATAACCATATATGATCATATATAACGATATATATGATCATATATGGTTATATATGATCATATTATATATTAGTTATAGAGAAAGAATAACGATGATTTTTTTTTCTGTACATCATTTGAGTTACAGAGATTTATTTATTTATTATTGAAAATAAAACGCTGCCTATTCTTACTTATATTTTATTGAATATAATTATATATGAGATAATATATTTTTTGGTATGAAAATATATTATTTAAGATTATGAATTGTGATGTTTATTATTTGAATATAATCATTGCAGAATAATTCAAGTATATTCATAATGCTTCTTTCCCAAGTTTCATTTAATATAAGCAAAAGTTTAATATGTAACGTTTAAGGTAAGCATGTAGTTAAGTTTAGTGGAAGTTTAGTGTTTAGTGTAAGTGTAAAATCTGTGTTAAGGGTAATTGCAATATAATATTTTTATAACTATTGAAAAATAACTGAGTATTATTTTTATGAGATCTATTATGAAGAACAGAAAATTCAGCTCTTAAAGAGCAGACTGAAAAAAATCTTAAAATGTTTTTTTTTTTGAATACTATTAAAGAGTGATATTTGTTGTAGGTGGAGTTTGTTTCTTATTACTCAGCTCATGGCTTCTCTTCAATTCTCCAATTCTTTGAGACATAGCTCTTTGTAGCTCCTCTCTCGTTTGAGGAATCCCGTTTTTATTTTTCCATTTCTTCTCAACAGCTAATTTCAAGGCGTAATCTATAAAAAGAATCATAAGATCATTCAATAAATTCAAATAATGCAAAATAAAAATTAACTATAGTTATATAAATCTATATATTCATATAAATATCTTTCTCAATTACCAATAATCTCATTTTTAGCTACATCATTCAACGATTTCACTGGAGCTGGTTTTCCTTGGCCTATGTGAGCTCGTGGAGCTTGGCCACTAAAGGTAGCATTTAAGTATCCAGAAGGTTTGAAAACCCCAGTAATTAATCTTCTAACAACATGCGAAGCTTGACTGCACATCGATTTGACAGGGTTTAAGTCCGATTCTTTGCAGTATACTTTATCGATTAGTTTGACCATCTACACTCCTCAACAAAATTAGCGGATCACCTGTTTTTTCGTTCGTAAAATACTCAATTTGAAAACCTCGTAGCTTCGTCAAAAATGATCGTATGGCCAAAGTCAAAAATCGATATTGATCACTGAAATGTTTTCTTGGGTGCGGTTTTCGAAAATCGAAGGTCAGACACTTTTTCAAAAAGTTATCGCATTTTGAATCAAAGGTTGTCAACGTCAAAAACCAAAGTTGCAACTTTGACTGCCACTACGGAGTGACAAAAAAATGGTAGACACGAGCGGTTTTCGCCATTCGAAAGGTCCGAATCTTGCCTGTAATTCTGTTTTTCAAAATTTTGGCTGCGATTTTTTCTGACCGAGTTATCCAGCGAAGAAAAAAAAAGCGTTTTCCAAACTTTGATGCCCGATAAAATGAAAACGACGCATCGTACCGTAATGATTAAAAAACCATTAGAAAGCTCCATTATTCGACTTTTCATTGCTTTTTTCATGTTTTGGATCGGATCAACCGTTGCGATGCTGCACGACTTTGAACTTTGCCATGCAAATCCTGTAATTTTTTTTTTGCCTTCGTTCTCACGTTAAGCCCTTCAAACCGATGAAATCTGTGTGGCCTTCGCGGGAACCCGATAGCCAAAAAACTTAACTATCGAATGCTTTTTGAAAAAGTCCGCTAAGACTTTTCGTTCTCGAGTTATCCGCGTTCAAAGATGTGATTTCGTTCGATCACCGCGCACGGAGAAACGAACAGAATACCCATACGGAGCTCCGTGGCTACCTCACGCGCGCGATGTACGGGTTGGCCGAAGCCTCCCGAGGTGAGCCGGCGCTGGCCGACACCGCTCTTCTCTCTCGTGTTAGCTGGAGCGTCTCGCTTGTGCCTAAGCACTTTGCAGGCTATATCTTTGAACGCAGATAACTCGAGAACGAAAAGTCTTAGCGGACTTTTTCAAAAAGCATTCGATAGTTAAGTTTTTTGGCTATCGGATTCCCGCGAAGGCCACACAGATTTCATCGGTTTGAAGGGCTTGACGTGAGAACGAAGGCAAAAAAAAAATTACAGGATTTGCATGGCAAGGTTCAAAGTCGTGCAGGATCGCAACGGTTGATCCGATCCAAAACATGAAAAAAGCAATGAAAAGTCGAATAATGGAACTTTCTAATGGTTTTTTAATCATTACGGTACGATTCGTCGTTTTCATTTTATTGGGCGTCAAAGTTTGGAAAACGCTTTTTTTTTCTTCGCCGGATAACTCGGTCAAAAAAAAACGCAGCCAAAATTTTGAAAAACAGAATTACAGGCAAGATTCGGACCTTTCGAATGGCGAAAACCGCTCGTGTCCACCATTTTTTTGTCACTCCGTAGTGGCAGTCAAAGTTGCAACTTTGGTTTTTGACGTTGACAACCTTTGATTCAAAATGCAATAACTTTTTGAAAAAGTGTCTGATCTTCGATTTTCGAAAACCGCATCAAAGAAAACATTTCAGTGATCAATATCGATTTTTGACTTTGGCCATACGATCATTTTTGACGAAGCTACGAGGTTTTCAAATTGAGTATTTTTCGAACGAAAAAACAGGTGATCCGCTAATTTTGTTGAGGAGTGTATTTGATGAAATGAAGATCCAAAATTCTTAATAATTTGACAAATGATAATTTTTACTGATTTTTAGCGAAAAATATTTACTTACCTAAAAAAATTGGTAGAAGTTTATTATAAATTTACTATATATTTACTAAATATATCATTAATACACTAAACAAATAAATTTATAATAAACTTCTACTAATTTTTTTAGGTAAGTAAATATTTTTCGCTAAAAATCAATAAAAATTATCATTTGTCAAATTATTAAGAATTTTGGATCTTCATTTCATCAAATATATGCATATATTCATTCTTAAGTAGATAATTTTGGGTTTTTAATACAAATAAATTGATTTTTTTGTATTTGGGGAATTCCATACCAACTGGGTCGACTCAAAACCCTGACCCCTTTCGATTTTGTCGATAATTTTTTCTGAGATTCAACAGGCTCAAAGTAATTCAGTAAATTTTTTTTCAAATTTTTATCCCCCGTGGTTCTCGAGTTTCAGATTTTTGAAAAATATATATTTTCAATCATCACCAATCATTAGAACGCCTATATCACCGGTTCCTCGCTATGGATTTTCAAAAATAATGTGATGAAATTGATCAGCAGGAAACATACTTTCTGGAAAAAATATCCGTAAATTGTTATGGCTTAGTCTTCACAGTTGAATCTCGAATCAAAATATCAAAATTGAATTTTCGACATGTATGCCCCGATTGAAAATTACGAAAAAATTCTCAAAAATACTAGCTTCAAAAACAAAAATTTTGAGCCTAGTCCCATCGTGGAACTATGATTCCTTCATATTGTTTTCAAACGCTCAAGATTTGGAATACTGTGATTTTTTATACACCTCAGCCGCTCAGCACCCCAGACACGTAGATAGTTCAAAACATATTCTTACACTTATTTGATATTATATACAACTGCAGGTACAGGGGAATATTACTAATAATGGATCAATTCTACGAGACTTTATCGATCAGGTGCAAGTTGCAGACTTGCTCGCGCAGCGAGTCTTTTAACTGTGCTGCCTACACCATCGCAGGGTCCCTTGCCGTGCGCCGCGGCGAAGAAATGCCATTCGGCCGGTACCCCGTAATCTTTCTCATGATGGCAAATGTTTGCGAAATTCTTAAAGTTTTTGAATTGTTGTGGGGCACTGTTGGAAAAATAATATATCAGTTAAAAGACTCGCTGCGCGAGCAAGTCTGCAACTTGCACCTGATCGATAAAGTCTCGTAGAATTGATCCATTATTAGTAATATTCCCCTGTACCTGCAGTTGTATATAATATCAAATAAGTGTAAGAATATGTTTTGAACTATCTACGTGTCTGGGGTGCTGAGCGGCTGAGGTGTATAAAAAATCACAGTATTCCAAATCTTGAGCGTTTGAAAACAATATGAAGGAATCATAGTTCCACGATGGGACTAGGCTCAAAATTTTTGTTTTTGAAGCTAGTATTTTTGAGAATTTTTTCGTAATTTTCAATCGGGGCATACATGTCGAAAATTCAATTTTGATATTTTGATTCGAGATTCAACTGTGAAGACTAAGCCATAACAATTTACGGATATTTTTTCCAGAAAGTATGTTTCCTGCTGATCAATTTCATCACATTATTTTTGAAAATCCATAGCGAGGAACCGGTGATATAGGCGTTCTAATGATTGGTGATGATTGAAAATATATATTTTTCAAAAATCTGAAACTCGAGAACCACGGGGGATAAAAATTTGAAAAAAAATTTACTGAATTACTTTGAGCCTGTTGAATCTCAGAAAAAATTATCGACAAAATCGAAAGGGGTCAGGGTTTTGAGTCGACTCAGTTGGTATGGAATTCCCCATTTACGAAAAAAAAAGCATAATTTTAAACAGTCTGAAGTTTGAGGCTCGATATTTTTGAAACGGCTGGACTTACGCAAAATGTCAATCAGACCTTTTTTGTAGAGCATCGAATTTCCTATAAAGAGTGAGTTTGTCATACTTATGAAGTAGCTCGTTATCACATCACAAAATTCCAAAGTTTGAAAAAAAAATTTCCCGTGTTATTCAAATGGGAAATAGAAAATTACAAATCGCGACCTCTAAATATTAATATTAAGAGCTCATATTTTTACAGGGTCGTTTTCTAGAGATACTCTGCCGATTTTTCAATGTTCTTTGAAAAAGAAAAATAGTCGGTTTTTTTGAGACACTCTAATATACAGGGTGAGTTTTTTATCTTGAGACATCGAAATATCTCAAGAAATACGCAACGTACAAAAAAATGTCCAGAATTAGAACTGTTTGATCTTGAAGGGGAAAATTGATTCTGTGAAAATCAACCCCCCACCCCAACCCCTGAATGCGGGAGGGGTAGTAACTTTGAAATTTCAAATGGAAACCCCTATTTTTTATTGCAGATTCGAATTCGACATGAAAAAATACACAAGTTTTGTTAAAACTTTTTTTCTCGATTCGAGACAGATGGCGCTTGAATCGCGAAAAATCAAATTTTTTATTATTCCAAGAAAGGCGCTCCAAATCGAAGATAAGGAAGTACGTGTTGAATGTTTTCAGGAGAACAATTCCATTGTGCATAGTTTTACCTCAATCGCCAGCCCCCTCCCCCCCGACTAGTGTATCTTCTCCGTTCTAATGCGATCACAATCCCATTTCAAGCACCCTGATAGTGAGAGGCGAGGGGACTCACTGAAAACAAGCACCCCGATAGTGAGAGGCGAGGGGACTCACTCAAAGCAAGCACCCCGATAGTGAGAGGCGAGGGGACTCACTGAAAACAAGCACCCGGAGAGAACAGAAAACTATTAAGTCCACGTCGTTGTTCCTGGGTAGCGCTACGAGTGGTTGTGGCGATTGAGGTAAAACTATGCACAATCGAATTGTTCTCCTGAAAACATTCAACACGTACTTCCTTATCTTCGATTTGGAGCGCCTTTCTTGGAATAATGAAAAATTTGATTTTTCGCGATTCAAGCGCCATCTGTCTCGAATCGAGAAAAAAAGTTTCAACAAAACTTGTGTATTTTTTCATGTAGAATTCGAATCTGCAATAAAAAATAGGGGTTCGCATTTGAAATTTCAAAGTTACTACCCCTCCCGCATTCAGGGGTTGGGGTGGGGGGTTGATTTTCACAGAATCAATTTTCCCCTTCGAAATCAAACAGTTCTAATTCTGGACATTTTTTTGTACGATGCGTATTTCTTGAGATATTTTGATGTCTCAAGATAAAAAACTCACCCTGTATATATATATACCCGGATAGGTCCCACTGCGCTATACCGACGTAGGCCCTATGTACTCCTATAAGTTGTACTCCTATAGGAACCTGTCCCAAATTACGATACGTATGGTACCTATGTAGGTCCTGTGTAGGTTCCTATGTGGGAATTTTTACCAGAGACAGGTCCTATATAGGTTTTCCTCCTATATACCGGGAATATTCTGTGAGAGTAAACGATCCCCTTCCTATGGCAAAACCAACACCGGCGCGGACCGCGTGCGTGAAGCTCGTTCGGGAGGGGATGCAATGCTACTGACACATCATTCCCTCCCGAATAAGCCTCACGTACGTGGTGCTCACCTGTGTTGGTTTTACCGTAGGAAGGGGATCGTTTACTCTCACAGAATATTCTCGGTATACACACCCCGTGTAGAAATTACAGAACGGCAGCCACTTTTACAAATCGGTCCAGCATTAGGCCAATATTGGCAATCTGATACAACGGTCTTGCATTGGTAGTTTGGTCTGGCCCTGCTCTGGTACAATATTGAAACTTGATGGAATGGTGAAGCAGCGGCAAGCTTTGTCGGTCCAACATTGGTTTTAGAACGGCAACCATTGCAATGGCCCAGCATCGGTAAGCTATGCCTGTCCGATGTCGGCTTCAGAACGGCAACCATTGCAATGGCCCAGCATCGGTAAGCAATGCCTGTCCGATATCGGCTTCAGGATGGCGGCCATTGCAATGGTCCTGCATCGGTAAGCTATGCCTGTCCGATATTGGCTTCAGGATGGCGGCCATTGCAATGGCCCAGCATCGGTAAGCAATGCCTGTCTGATGTCGGCTCCAGGATGGCGGCCATTGCAATGGTCCTGCATCGGTAAGCTATGCCTGTCCGATATTGGCTTCAGGATGGCAGCCATCGCAATGGTCCTGCATCGGTAAGCTATGCCTGTCCGATATTGGCTTCAGAACGGCAACCATTGCAATGGCCCAGCATCGGTAAGCAATGCCTGTCTGATGTCGGCTCCAGGATGGCGGCCATTGCAATGGTCCTGCATCGGTAAGCTATGCCTGTCCGATATTGGCTTCAGGATGGCAGCCATCGCAATGGTCCTGCATCGGTAAGCTATGCCTGTCCGATATTGGCTTCAGAACGGCAACCATTGCAATGGCCCAGCATCGGTAAGCAATGCCTGTCTGATGTCGGCTCCAGGATGGCGGCCATTGCAATGGTCCTGCATCGGTAAGCTATGCCTGTCCGATATTGGCTTCAGGATGGCAGCCATCGCAATGGTCCTGCATCGGTAAGCTATGCCTGTCCGATATTGGCTTGAGGATGGCAACCATTGCAATGGCCCAGCATCGGTACGCAATGCCTGTCCGATGTCGGCTCCAGGATGGCGGCCATTGCAATGGCCCAGTATCGCTACACAATGCCTGTCTGATGTCGGCTCCAGGATGGCGGCCATTGCAATGGTCCTACATCGGTGAGCTATGCCTGTCCGATATTGGCTTCAGGATGGCAACCATTGCAATGGCGCAGCAACGGTACGCAATGCCTGTCCGATGTCGGCTCCAGGATGGCGGCCATTGCAATGGTCCTGCATCGGTAAGCTATGCCTGTCCGATATTGGCTTCAGGATGGCAACCATTGCAATGGCCCAGTATCGGTACGTAATGCCTGTCCGATGTCGGCTTCAGGATGGCGGCCATTGATTGCAATGGTCCTGCATCGGTAAGCTATGCCTGTCCGATATTGGCTTCAGGATGGCAGCCATTGCGGTGGTCGGACATCGGTGAGCTATGAGAAAGCTTCCTCCAGGTCTATGCTGTAAAAGTTAAGCACATTCATGTCAGTGTGTATACCCACGCGTGTTTGCGGTCACGCAAATTGCATGTAGAACGGCACCATATTCAGTTGTCGAT
Organism: Tenthredo notha; assembly: GCA_914767705.2. Taxonomy (NCBI): domain Eukaryota; kingdom Metazoa; phylum Arthropoda; class Insecta; order Hymenoptera; family Tenthredinidae; genus Tenthredo; species Tenthredo notha. Next base: position 15,130,794 of record OU611911.1, on the reverse strand, counting down.
TGGATGTGCCCATGTAGCCGCGGTTGGGTTTATGAAACCAAAATCGACGTGAAAGTCAATTTTTAGTTGAAGTTCAGTTATAAATACTTTCATGATAAGTTATGGATCAGAATAAGAAACGGGCGTTAGCTCGTGCTCGAGTCAGGAAGTGCCGATTCATCAATAGTGCTTCCGGAAGATGTTTAGATCTCCCGCAAAGTAGAACATCCGATTACTCAGATACGTACAGTAAGTGATTCTCATGCTGCATATGGGGTATTCCACGCCCACTCGACCTGGGTCTAACCCTCGACCCCTTGGATTTGGTCCGTAATTTTTCATATGGTTGTTTCATCTTTCGAAAGCACGCTGAATTTTTTTCAGATTTTTTCCATCAAATTTCTTCAACCAAAAAAATAAAATTACTTGATGAAAAAATCACATCGAAGGACACTTTTGAAAAATCTGAAAAAATTCCCAAAAATTCTGTATTCGATTCCAAAAATTTCGGCGTGTGGCCCAGAGTGGGCCGGCTCTCGGTTCTATTCGGCAGCTCCGATTTCCTGGAAAAAAACAAAATCAAAAAATAAACACCAAGGGCAGTTCACTGCGAGCAGTTGCTTGAACGTTCTGATATGTAACTCCGGATTTTTCAGAATTTTCTAAGATCATTTTAACTGTCCACAGTAAACTGACTTTTGCGTCTAGTTTTTTTTTAGAAAATCGCAAATGACAAATAGAAGCGAGCGCCGGCCCACTCTAATCCACAGACCGACATTTTTGGAATCGATTACAGGATTTTTGAGAAATTTGTAACGAGATGATACCTCCAGTAAGTCAAACGCCAAGCAGGTATCATCTCGCTACAATTAGAGACAGCACCGTCCAAGTACTCAAACGCGCCGCTAGGCGGCTACCCACGATAACCCGCCAGCAGGTCACGTGACCACTGCTCTCTCGCAGACCAAAGCCGCCGACGGCGCACATATAAACCTACCGGCTACGCCGTCTAGTCAGTTCTCTCTGGACAACCGCCTGTATACGGCAGCCAGACTGAACTCCGTCTCTCAGACGTACGGACCGCGGGAAGAGACCCCGGACCGCTAGGCGCGTTCGCGTATATAATAGAGGCCTCACCTCTATTACCGTTTCGCACTAGATACCGAATTCATAGCTTACTAGAATCCTCGTTATACTTTAAATTTCAAGAGTTTTTGATTTAGTTTACCTAGCAATAAAATGTAATTATAAATTAACCAATCCGATTTACGCCAGGAATAATTCATACCGCCACAAAGGCGCTTATATCGCGGAATACCGCATCAAGTCAAACTATTCGACTCCCATTCTTTATATCATTCAATTGTACCGCGGAATACCGCATCAAGTCAAACTATTCGACTGCCGTTCTTTATTTTAGATACTTATACCGCGGAATACCGCATCAAGTCAAACTTGTGGACTCTTGTCCTATATTCTAATAAATTTATATCAGATTACTCGTGGCCTAAATCGCCTAGACACTACTAGTTTAATAGTTCTTAAGCAACGTAGTTATTAAGTACTAGCTAACGCTACCTTCTTGTGTTTAATTATCTTTTTTTTGTATTTTCTTTTATTTTTTTTTTAGTCTGGAACCGAAGGATCCAGCGTCCAGAAATATTACCACTTAAGTAATAAAAATCATAGTTATAATTTTGTTAACAAAAACCTTGTCTTCTCTTTTCTTCTATTCTATACCAAACCCTACCGGCAGATCAAGCATCCGGCGGAGGGGGACGAGACCCCCAGACCCGTTTGCCGTCTACACCGGGTATCCTTGTACCCCACACTCCACCCGGTCTAGCCGGAACGTTACATGGCGCCCGAACAGGGACTGTGGGGAAACTAAAAAAAAAAAAAAAAAAAAAAAAAAAAACTAGCTCATGAACACAAGAACGTAGCGTCACCTACTATTAAGATAGCCTAATATTACACGTAGGGTATACACTGTTATTTTTCTTGAAACCGGAAATAAGACAAAACCGGATTATTTTTTTTTTTTCCTTCCTTTTTATATATATCTTTCTTTTTTGCTCGCGAAACCTTGATCTGAACCGCGTACCGCGCCCCCCCCCCCTACAAATAATGCCCGATGCACCAACGGCCTGGATCCACGGACTACGGAAAACCGAACTTGAGACCCACCTCGAACTCGCCGAACTAGAAACCGAGGGCACTGTTGACGAACTCAGGGCAAGACTACGCACCTTCGTCAGAAACAACCCCGACAACCCACTGGTCCAAGCGTGGGTCAGTACACTCCAGAGAAATATACCACAGCCGCTTAATATGGCGGCCAATGACCACCCAAGAATGGAGGAGGCAAACGACCTCAACCAGCTCCTACCACACCTCGAGGCTTACCGCAGCATAGACCAAATACGGAAATGGGCTTGCAAATTCGACGGGAAAGACCCTTACGCCTTCCTAGAACGCATAGAAGAGCTAAAAGAAGAATACCGCACCGACGACGACACCCTACTCCGAGGGCTACCCGAACTCTTAAAAGACGACGCCCTACTCTGGTACCGTAACCGAAGACAATCCTGGCATACCTGGGCCGATTTTATTACCAGTTTCCACGCCTATTTTCTACCGACCGCTAAAGAATGCAAACTCGACGACCAGATCATAGAACGAAAACAGAAGGCTGGCGAAAACGCCAGGGCTTTCATTACCGCCCTCGAGACACTAATGCGCAGACGAGGAGGCATGAGCACAGAAAAACAACTAGACCGACTATACTATAATCTACGCCCAGAATATCACCAGTCTATACGAAGACGCGAGCTACATTCTATCGACGACCTCATCCTGTTTGCCGGAGAACACGAAGAAATAAAACATCGCCAGACCCGGACCGAACCAAAATACACACCCACACCACGCAGCGATACCGCAGTCACCTCCACGGTACCTTACAACCGCGACGACTGCTGCTGGCGATGCAAGCAACGGGGTCACTCCCGACCAAACTGCCGCAACCAGCAACGCAGATTCTGCTCCTATTGCGGCACGGATAACATCCTAACAAGGGACTGCCCCTGCCCGAAGCCGGAAAACGCCTTCAGGGCCGGACCCAACACCCCGGGTACCCGGCCCGGGACCCCTGCGACAACCGCATCTTCCTTAGACTCCAGACACTAGAACAGCCGATCCAGGCACTAGTCGACACGGGATCAGTTGCATCCTACTTGAGTAACAAAATGGCCAGACAATGCCGACAGTGGGGATGGCGACCCCAACAAGAACGTATATCCTCCAGAATGGCCAACGGAGACATCGCTGAAATCAACCACAGCCTGACCGGAACAATCACTATACTCAACCATAAGTTACAGCACACCTTCCTAGTGATGCCGTCACTAAAACACAACGTACTCCTGGGCATGGACCTCCTAGCAAAATTAAACCTGACCGTTCTACTCAATGGACAACCCCTACGTCCTCCGAACGAAACCTGCACACTAGACCCACCCGTCGGACTGGTGGAACAAACGCCCGACGAACAACGCCGCCTAGAAGAATTCCTGGACACTGAGATACACAAATTCAACAACATACAAGGTACCTCTCCCTTGGCCGAACACCATATACGCTTACTGACCGATGAACCGGTAAAACAGCGTTATCAACCAAGGAACCCACATGTACAGCAGATCATAAACGAGGAAGTTGATAAAATGCTGGAGGATCACATTATCGAGCCATCCGACAGCCCATGGAGCTCGCCAGTAGTGATCGTGAAAAAAAAAGATGGCAAACCAAGATTTTGCGTAGACTATCGAAAAGTGAACCAAGTATCCCAACGAGACGCGTACCCGCTCCCACAAATCAACGCAACACTAGATAAATTACGGGGCGCTCGATATCTTTCAACCATAGACCTAAAGAACGGCTACTGGCAAGTTCCCATGGCAACCGAGAGCAAACCAATTACCGCATTCACCGTACCCGGCAGAGGGCTATTCCAGTTCCGCGTCATGCCATTCGGATTGCACTCCTCACCAGCCACGTTCCAGCGCCTCCTAGACCGCGTAATCGGCCCCGAACTAGAACCATTCGCATTCGCGTACCTAGATGACATCGTAGTGGTTAGCACCACATTCAGTGAACATCTGCAACACCTAGCAACCGTATTCCACCGCCTAAGGGACGCCCGCCTAAAAATGAATTACGAGAAGTGTCGATTTTGCGTTCCGAGCCTGAAATACCTCGGACACGTCATTAATAAACACGGAATCCAGACCGACCCCGAAAAAACCGAAGCTATAACCCGAATGGCTGCCCCACATAACCGCCGAACGCTTCGACGCTTCCTGGGCCTCGTCTCATGGTACCGCCGCTTTATACCAAGGGCCTCCACCATCACCACGCCACTAAACGACTTACTGAAGAAGTCAACCAGATGGCACTGGGACCAGACACACCAAGCCGCGTTCGACCACCTGAAACAGCTATTAACAACGACCCCGATACTCGCCTGCCCGAACTTCCAAAAACCCTTCACACTCCAAACCGACGCAAGCAACTCCGGCATTGGGGCAGTACTCACGCAGGAACACGAAGGGAAAGAACGAGTAATAGCATACGTCAGTCGCACCCTGTCCAAGGCTGAACGGAACTACACCGTTACCGAAAAAGAATGCCTAGCCGCAGTATGGGGGATCCGCAAACTACGCGGATACCTCGAAGGCTACCACTTCGAAGTCATCACCGATCACCAGGCGCTAACCTGGTTACAGCGCCTAGACAACCCATCTGGACGACTAGCCAGATGGGCACTCGAACTACAACAATACGACTTTACCGTCCGATACCGTAAAGGCTCCGAGAATATCGTGGCCGACGCTCTATCCCGCCAGGAACAAGAACTAGCCGCAGCCGACATCACCTGTAGGTGGTACAACCGCCACAAACGACTACAGGAAGCCCATCCCGAAGAACATCCAGACTGGAAATACACCAATGGCCACTTATATCGACGGGTACTAGACCGCCTAGATTTCAACGAAGAAACCGCCGACGAACAATGGAAACTGTGTGTACCCCGTGAACTGACGGCCCAAGTCCTAAGAGAAAACCACGACGACGCAACCGCAGGCCATCTAGGGATCGCCAAAACGATCACCCGACTCGCTCGACGATATCACTGGCCGGGAATGTTTCGAGACGCCGCACGCTACGTCAGATCCTGCAAAAGTTGCCAACGATACAAAGTATCACAACAGGCAGCCCCCGGCCTCATGCATGCCACCCAGGTAAACCACCCGTGGCAATCAATCACCACCGACCTCATTGGCCCACTACCCCGGTCCAAAAACGGCCATACGTTCCTACTAGTAACCCAAGACCGATTCTCAAAATGGGTGGAACTAAAACCACTAAGGACCGCCACGGCCACCAACATCACCAAGGCAATCAGGGAGATTGTCCTGCGCCACGGTATACCCGAATCATTGGTCAGCGACAACGGCAAACAGTTCATCAGTAACGAACTAGCCGAGCTCCTACGACAATATGGCATCCAGCACCGGAAAACCCCCCCGTACACTCCACAGTGCAACCCGGTCGAACGCACAAACCGGGTAATCAAAACAATGATTGCACAATACACAGGCAACAACCAGAAAGAATGGGACATACTCCTCCCAGAACTAGCATTCGCCTACAACACAGCCACCCACGACGCCACCGGCTTCTCCCCAGCATACCTAAATCACGGACGAGAACTGAGCCCACCAGCAAAAGGGGAAGCACGCAACGAAAACCCCGTCCCCGCCGAAAAACTAGTACAACGAATACATGACGCACACGAACTAGTACGAATATGCCAGGCCCAGGCATTTCAAAGACAAGAGAAACATTACAACCTCCGCCATAGACCATGGCAACCAACAGTGGGGCAAAAGGTAATGAGCCGCACACACTTCCTCTCCAATAAAGCCAGGAACGAGAACGCCAAACTCATGCCAAAATACGACGGACCATACACCGTGATAAGGAAGGTCTCACCGGTAATCTACGATCTCCGAAGTCCACGAGGCAAGGTATACCAACACATCCATGTCCGGGACTTGAAACCATGTCACGAGAACCTCGCTGCAATCGCGACTCCCAAAACTCTAAGCTCGGCCAAGCACGCGAAAACCGATCAGTCACAACACGGTATTCTCGAGGCGTGCGTATTGACAATCATGGCAGAAGGAAGAAACAACTCCCGTACCAAGGTATTCGTACCACCAGCCAAAACACCGACACTCGAGGCCCCGGGAAACCCGCGACCACCACCACCGAGATCGGTACCGCCAACACCAGCCCCAGGAAGTCGACCGGCCATACGAAGGGAAGCAACCGAAGTCCTCCTCCTCGATACACCCGTACCCCTCCCCCAGCGCCGTAGACCGGCGAGGGTAAGAGGACCCAAACATACAAAAGACTACTGGACAGGCAACCCACTACCAACAACCAGACCGAACCAATCCTACCAACTGCCCGACGGCGGAGAAGTCTCCGTCCCTGTGGGAACCCGGAAATGGAAGCTACGCCGCCATGATTACGAGCGAACCCTACGCTTCGACCGAGCAGGAAACCTAACCTATGTGGGGCCTAAAAAGAGGTAAATATTACCTCTCCCGAAGAAGGAGGGGGATGTAACGAGATGATACCTCCAGTAAGTCAAACGCCAAGCAGGTATCATCTCGCTACAATTAGAGACAGCACCGTCCAAGTACTCAAACGCGCCGCTAGGCGGCTACCCACGATAACCCGCCAGCAGGTCACGTGACCACTGCTCTCTCGCAGACCAAAGCCGCCGACGGCGCACATATAAACCTACCGGCTACGCCGTCTAGTCAGTTCTCTCTGGACAACCGCCTGTATACGGCAGCCAGACTGAACTCCGTCTCTCAGACGTACGGACCGCGGGAAGAGACCCCGGACCGCTAGGCGCGTTCGCGTATATAATAGAGGCCTCACCTCTATTACCGTTTCGCACTAGATACCGAATTCATAGCTTACTAGAATCCTCGTTATACTTTAAATTTCAAGAGTTTTTGATTTAGTTTACCTAGCAATAAAATGTAATTATAAATTAACCAATCCGATTTACGCCAGGAATAATTCATACCGCCACAAAGGCGCTTATATCGCGGAATACCGCATCAAGTCAAACTATTCGACTCCCATTCTTTATATCATTCAATTGTACCGCGGAATACCGCATCAAGTCAAACTATTCGACTGCCGTTCTTTATTTTAGATACTTATACCGCGGAATACCGCATCAAGTCAAACTTGTGGACTCTTGTCCTATATTCTAATAAATTTATATCAGATTACTCGTGGCCTAAATCGCCTAGACACTACTAGTTTAATAGTTCTTAAGCAACGTAGTTATTAAGTACTAGCTAACGCTACCTTCTTGTGTTTAATTATCTTTTTTTTGTATTTTCTTTTATTTTTTTTTTAGTCTGGAACCGAAGGATCCAGCGTCCAGAAATATTACCACTTAAGTAATAAAAATCATAGTTATAATTTTGTTAACAAAAACCTTGTCTTCTCTTTTCTTCTATTCTATACCAAACCCTACCGGCAGATCAAGCATCCGGCGGAGGGGGACGAGACCCCCAGACCCGTTTGCCGTCTACACCGGGTATCCTTGTACCCCACACTCCACCCGGTCTAGCCGGAACGTTACAAATTTTTCGGATTTTCAAAAAATGTCCTCCGATGTGATTTTTTCTTCGATTAATTTTATTTTTCTATTTGAACAAATTTGATAGAAAAAATCTGAAAAAAAATTCAGCATGCTTTCGAAAGATGGAACAACCATATGTAAAATTACGAATCAAATCCAAGGGATCGAGGGTCAGACTCAGGTCGGGTTGGCGTGAAATGCCCTATGTATTTATAATGATCTTTAATCATATGCTCTGATATAATGAATCTCATGATCATCACTTGAAAATTACAGGTGATAGTATACAATGTGGACCTGCTGCCACGGGTAGAACATCTGCGTTTGATAGCATAATCGAGCTGCGAGACACTGAAGAAGATGCAAGTCAAGAATTTGAAGCAGTAGCAGCACTTGCAGTTCGTGATAACGACTCTTTAAGTGAAGAAGATAATGATGGTGAAGGGCTAGAGATCGGTATTGTATCTGATATCGAATACGGACAAATCGAAGAATACCAAAGTGAACGGAGTGACGGTGAGTGCGAAAGTGATGAACTTTCTGCGCATGAAATTTCGGAAGATGAGGTTCTACCTGAGAGCGAGATACAAGAAATTCGAATTTGGGCTATCGAGAGCAATATCAGTCAAACACATCTCGATAAGTTACTCTGCATTCTCCGCAAACGACTGCTTCCCGAGCTACCCAAATCCTCCAAAACTTTTCTCGAAACTTCGTCTGCCACTTACAATATTGAAAAAATGGAAGATTATAATGGGAAAATGACTTCCGAGTTTGTTTATTTTGGAATTGCGACAGGACTACAAGCAACTGTGGATGAAACAGTACATTTCACTCGTACGATCAAATTACAAATTAATATCGATGGGATGCCTTTATTCAAGTCTAGTGCACAACAAATGTGGCCCATACTGTGCAAAGTTTATTTTGAACCTAATATATATGACCCGTTTCCGGTCGCGGTCTATTTGGGCGCCACAAAACCCGGAAGTTTACACTTGTACTCAGATAAGTTTGTGGCAGAAATGAACAAATTATACGAAGAGGGTATACTCATCGGTGAAAAACTATATCAAGTTGAATTGCAATGTTTCGTCTGTGACACACCAGCCCGATCATTCCTTAAATGCGTTAAGGGTCACGGTGGATACTATGCGTGCGAAAGATGCACTGTTCGTGGAGAGAGAAGTAATGGTAGGATGATTTATCCCTCTACAGACAGCCCTCGGCGAACTGATGCCTCATTCAGAAATCAAGATGATCCTGAACACCACAACGGTAGTACACCTATAACGTTATTACCGATCGACACAATAAATATATGCGTGCTCGATTCGATGCATTTATTTTATGGAATCATGAAAAAAATCTTGACTGAATTCTGGCTTGGTGGAAATCGAAGAACTAGATTAGGTCGGAGATCTAAAGAGGAATTGTCTCGAAGGATGGAGTGTATAAAATCACAAGTACCCTGTGAGTTTCAGCGCAAACCTGGATCCATTGAATTCATCGCGAAATGGAAAGCTACTCAGTTTAGATTTTTTTTATTGTATTGCGCTCCGATCATTCTCAAACGTGTCCTGAGCCGGAAACTTTACAAACACTTCCTGTTACTACATGTGGCTTGTAGAATTCTTTGTACTCCAGGGCTTGCTATCAAGTATAACGGAGTTGCTAACACCTACCTGAATATTTATTTTTCCAATTTGAATCGATACTACGGACGGGATTCTCAAATTATGAACATGCACAACCTAATCCACGTGGCGGATGACGTCAAGACGATGGAATGCAGTCTGAGCGATATCACCTCGTTTCCGTTTGAGAATATGCTGGGTAAGATGAAAAAAATTTTGCGTACGCCGAACCGGCCCTTAGCACAACTCTGCCGCCGACATCATGAAGCTGGAATTTGCGGTGCGGCTCAACAAAAGGCGATGATTCCACCAAAAATACTAGTACTCAAACAGAGGGATAGCGGCGAGGCGAACGCTGCCTGCAACCCTATCTATAAATTGAAATATAATGGGGTAGAGATATCCACCAGATGTCCCGATGATATGGTCATTCTAAATGACGGAACAATTTTGAAAAGTAGAACGTATATATGCTGCAAAAGAATCTGTGGAACAAATTACCGTGGACGGCAAAATATGGAGTATTAAGAAATCCCTTTTCACTTTTCCCTGCGATTCAAAGGAGCTCGACATGTGGGAGCTAGCAGAAAGACCATCGTTAGTTTCGAAAACGGTTTCAATCAATTCCATTCGTCAGAAACTAGTGAAGTTTTCCTTAGGCAGAAGTCCAGAAGACAGCATTCGAGTCTATGTTGTCCCTCTGCTGCATAATTAATATCCAGGTGAGTGTTCCATAATCTAACAAAAACACCATACGCTGAAGGGATTTCGAAGTTCATTACTCGCATAAAAAATTTGTTATTTGACATCTTTTTTCATTGAGATGATACCTGTTCAAGTTATGGATATAAAATTCATAGCGTTTTGATTGATCTTAAATGAATTTCAAACAAAATGATTGAGATGTCATTATCGGTAACAATGCTCCGTATCAATTGATTTAAATTTGAAAAATATATCGCGTGTCTAATGCCAGAAGGTCCTAAGCGCCCGAAATGCGATTTTCGTGCCAAAAGGACCTATAAATTTTCAAAATTCGACATTCGGTTCCGACATGACGGAAACACATAGATCCGTCGAAAACGACACGTCAGGCACGTAAAACCATAAGGTCCTATGTGCCAGTCAGATTGGCCCTTATGGCGTTGGTTTGCTGGAATTTAGAAAAAAGTTAAAGCCAAAAGGGCCTAAGCGACTGTTGCTTAGGCCCTTTTGCCTTTAACTTTCTGAAATATTTTTTAATTTTTCTCTAAATCTATGAAAAGTTAAAGCCAGAAGGATCTAAGCGACTGTCGCTTTGGCCCTTTTGCTTTTAACTTTATGAAATATTTCTTAATATTTTTTGTTATTCTAAATAAAGTAAAGCCAAAAGGGCGTAAGCGACTGTCGGTTAGGCCCTTTTGCTTTTAACTTTACAAAATATTTTTTAATTTCTCTTTAATTAAATATGCGGGTATATATGGGTTCTCCGAGTATTTGCGGGTATATATGGGTTTTTCGAGTATTTGCGGGTATATATGGGTTCTTCCGAGTATATGCAGGTATATATGGGTTCTTCGAGTATTTGCGGGTATATATAGGTTCTTCCGAGCATATGCAGGTATATATGGGTTCTTCGAGTATTTGCGGGTATATATAGGTTCTTCCGAGCATATGCAGGTATATATGGGTTCTTCGAGTATTTGCGGGTATATACAGGGTGACCCAAGACCCCCGGACCGGAAGGAATGGGTGGATTCCTCGTTGGATTTTGAGACGAAATTTCCTTTTCGAAAACTTCGTCCGATCAACGGTGTCCAAGTTATTAAAGATAAAGAGTAGCCAATCAGCACCTCGCTTTAGGTCCGTGCCAGTGCCGGGTCAATAGTGAACGGCGGGCAGGGCCCGTGGTTTATTTGACATTTGGCTACTTTCTTCTTCACTTTACGATCGCCGCGTATTATTATCATTATTATTATTATTATTATTATTATTTTTATTATTATTATTATTTTTTTTTTTTTTCTACCGGACCGTAGTTCTACGTGTCCAGGTTGACCGGACCGTAGTTTTCCGTGTCCAGGTCGACTGCACCGTAGTTTTCGGTATCCAGGTCGACCGCACCGTAGTTTTCCGTGTCCAGGTCGACTGCACCGTAGTTTTCGATGTCCAGGTCGACCGTACCGATAAATTTATGAATTTGTACGGTGCGGTCGACCTGGACATCGAAAACTACGGTGCAGTCGACCTGGACACGGAAAACTACGGTGCAGTCGACCTGGACACCGAAACCTACAGTGCGGTCGACCTGGACGCCGAAAACTACGGTGCGGTCGACCTGGGCACGGAAAACTACGGTCCGGTCAACCTGGACACGTAAAACTACGGTCCGGTAGAAGAAAAAAAAAAAAAAAAAAAAAAAAAATAATAATAATAATAATAAAAATAATAATAATAATAATAATAATAATAATAATAATGATAATAATACGCGTCGATCGTAAAGTGAAGAAGAAAGTAGCCAAATGTCAAATAAACCACGGGCCCTGCCCGCCGTTCACTATTGACCCGGCACTGGCACGGACCTAAAGCGAGGCGCTGATTGGCTACTCTTTATCTTTAATAACTTGGACACCGTTGATCGGACGAAGTTTTCGAAAAGGAAATTTCGTCACAAAATCCAACGAGGAATTCACCCATTCCTTCCGGTCCGGGGGTCTTGGGTCACCCTGTATAGGTTCTTCCGAGCATATGCAGGTATATATGGGTTCTTCGAGTATTTGCGGGTATATATAGGTTCTTCCGAGCATATGCAGGTATATATGGGTTCTTCGAGTATTTGCGGGTGTATATGGGTCTCCGAATACATTCGAGTATACTACGTAAGATATATTCATGTAATTATCAATATGTTACATACTAATGGTGAAAAATAAAACTATGTTGAATTTTTTAGGTAGGGGGGGGGGGGGGGGTATACCCGAATTTCACCGACTCCGTCTATTTTCTGGAATATCCTCGAAACGGGGCTATCAATCGACGTTTCCTGTTGGCAACCGATGTCTGACGAGTAATGAGTTCGAACTAGTACGTTTGATTGGATAATATCCGCTGTCAAAAGGACAAGTCGATTGATAGCCCCGTTTCGAAGATATTCCAGAAAATAGACGGAGTCGGTAAAATTCGGGTATACCCCCCCCCCCCCCCCCCCCTGCCGGGAAAAATTCAACATAGTTTTATTTTATACCATTGGTATGTAACATATTGATAATTAAATGAATATATCTTACATAGTATACTCGAATGTACTTGGAGACCCATATACTCGAAATACCCATAAATACTCAAAGAACCCATATATACCTGCATATACTCGGAAGAACCCATATATACCCGCAAATACTCGAAGAACCCATATATACCTGCATATACTCGGAAGAACCTATATATACCCGCAAATACTCGGACAACCCATATACAGGGTGACCCAAGACCCCCGGACCGGAAGGAATGGGTGAATTCCTCGTTGGATTTTGTGACGAAATTTCCTTTTCGAAAACTTCGTCCGATCAACGGTGTCCAAGTTATTAAAGATAAAGAGTAGCCAATCAGCGCCTCGCTTTAGGTCCGTGCCAGTGCCGGGTCAATAGTGAACGGCGGGCAGGGCCCGTGGTTTATTTGACATTTGGCTACTTTCTTCTTCACTTTACGATCGACGCGTATTATTATCATTATTATTATTATTATTATTATTATTATTATTATTTTTATTATTATTATTATTATTTTTTTTTTTTTTTTTTTTTTTTTCTTCTACCGGACCGTAGTTTTACGTGTCCAGGTTGACCGGACCGTAGTTTTCCGTGCCCAGGTCGACCGCACCGTAGTTTTCGGCGTCCAGGTCGACCGCACTGTAGGTTTCGGTGTCCAGGTCGACTGCACCGTAGTTTTCCGTGTCCAGGTCGACTGCACCGTAGTTTTCGATGTCCAGGTCGACCGCACCGTACAAATTCATAAATTTATCGGTACGGTCGACCTGGACATCGAAAACTACGGTGCAGTCGACCTGGACACGGAAAACTACGGTGCGGTCGACCTGGATACCGAAAACTACGGTGCAGTCGACCTGGACACGGAAAACTACGGTCCGGTCAACCTGGACACGTAGAACTACGGTCCGGTAGAAAAAAAAAAAAAATAATAATAATAATAAAAATAATAATAATAATAATAATAATAATGATAATAATACGCGGCGATCGTAAAGTGAAGAAGAAAGTAGCCAAATGTCAAATAAACCACGGGCCCTGCCCGCCGTTCACTATTGACCCGGCACTGGCACGGACCTAAAGCGAGGTGCTGATTGGCTACTCTTTATCTTTAATAACTTGGACACCGTTGATCGGACGAAGTTTTCGAAAAGGAAATTTCGTCTCAAAATCCAACGAGGAATCCACCCATTCCTTCCGGTCCGGGGGTCTTGGGTCACCCTGTATACCTGCATATGCTCGGAAGAACCTATATATACCCGCAAATACTCGAAGAACCCATATATACCTGCATATACTCGGAAGAACCCATATATACCCGCAAATACTCGAAAAACCCATATATACCCGCAAATACTCGGAGAACCCATATATACCTGCATATGCTCGGAAGAACCTATATATACCCGCAAATACTCGAAGAACCCATATATACCTGCATATACTCGGAAGAACCCATATATACCCGCAAATACTCGAAAAACCCATATATGAGTCAATCCACGTCAAGCGGGACGGATTTGGCCAAAAATATTCGTCGATGTTTCGAATTCTTTTTTAATTTTTTTTACAAATTCTCTGGGTGAAATAAACAAATAAAACATTTTTTTTTTTTTTTTACTCAAAGGGCTTAGCAGCTGCAAGGAGTTGAATTTTCGAAAAAAACACCAAAATTCGGGATCGCGCTCTTCTTTAAACGTTAATATCTCCGGTTCCCTTTGTCGTACAGACATCGTCAAAAACTCATTTTGAAGCTCTTGAATTGCACTTTCATGTTATGAATTTTTAATTCATGTAATAAACAATTTTCTATTTGTTATTAACAATTATACTTTTCAAACGCGATTTTCGAGATGACTACCACCTTCGAAAATTCTGAAAAAAATACGAGCGTGTTCCTTGATTTATTCTCTACGAAATCTGTAAGTTTGAAAATGGAACTCCGATGGAAACTATATTTCCAAAGCGGTTGATTCATGCGGGACGTCGCGCACGGCCGGGTACATGAGCGTTGGGGCGGCAAGACCCTGTTCGCGCGTCGTTACATACTTGGAATCGAACTCAGGTGAAAAACTAATTCCGCGTAATGCAATAAATAGTCCCCAAAATTTTTTTTCCTGGGCTAAGAATAATCAGAATATTAAAAATATCTACGTCGATTTTTTCACAAATGATGAGTACAAGAAAGAAGCTGTTGCATTACAATCTCGATTTGAAAAAGCGAAGTTAGTCCGTGGAACATTGACATTCCATTGCATGAAGCCTATTTCAAAAAAAAAAAAATTGTTGCTAAAAGATATTCGTATGCACAGAAGTCAGTAGAAGCATTGGTTTCCAAGTAATTGAACCATTAATATATAAATTTAAACTCGCCGTTTACTTTAAGATTTTATTTGAATGTATATAGTATCAGAGTTTAGATTAAATATTTTTCAGTTTGTTAATTTAGTACGTAATTGATTAAATAACACTGTGATGTATTCTATTTGATGGACTCAAAAAGTACGTTATATTTACCACTTATTTTCGATGACTAGGAGCTTCAGTTTCGAATTTGTGATATGTTTTAAGATTTTAGTTAAGCGTTTTATTTCTATATTTGTATTTTTGTTGTTTTAATTCGAATATTCAGTATGAAATAAAATAAATAGTTAATAATTTCGTGAATTAATGGACTGATGAATTTGAACGTATAACAGCCCCCCCTGTATTCCTTGCATGCAAAGCGAACAAGCCTCGGTCTCGGCCAGAGATGGGCACGTCTAATTACTTTCCAAAGTCATTGTTTGATTATTTTTCTAATATCTTCGGCCGTAATCATTATTTTCCAATCACAATTCGAAAAATCTGTAGCCTATTGTCTTACCCTTTGGTATCAAACGAAAAAAGACTGATTTCGGTTCGAAAAAGGATGAAAAAAACCAAAAGATTAAAAGTAATTAGGAAAAGTAATTAGCTAATTACTTTTACTAATTACTTTTAATCTTTTGGTTTTTTTCATCCTTTTTCGAACCGAAATCAGTCTTTTTTCGTTTGGTACCGAAGGGTAAGACAATAGGCTACAGATTTTTCGAATTGTGACAAAAAAATAATGATTATCGACGAATATATCAGGAGAATAATCTTTGATGAAGTAATTAGACGTGCCCATCTGGCGCACTCGCGTACCCGGCCGTGCGCGACGTCCCGCATGAATCGATCGCTTTCTAAATATAGTTTCCATCGGAGTTCCATTTTAAAACTTACACATTTTGTAGAGAATGAGTCAAGGAACACGCTCGTATTTTTTTCAGAATTTTCAAAGGTGGTAGTCACCTCGAAAATCGCGTTTGAAAAGTATAATTGTTAATAACAAATAGAAAATTGTTTATTACATGAATCGAAAATTCATAACATGAAAGTGCAATTCAAGAGCTTTAAAATGAGTTTCTGGTATCATAGCCGTAAAATTCGATTTTACGGCCCGTTTTCAGTCCGTAAAATGATTTTTCACGGACGTAGGTCCGTAAAATGATTATTTCACGTACGTAGATCCGTAAAATGATTATTTTACGTACGTAGATCCGTAAAATAATTATTTTACGTACGTAGATCCGTAAAATAATTATTTTACGTACGTAGGTCCATAAAATAATTATTATTTTACGTACGTAGATCCGTAAAATGAAAAATTTCTAAAATGAGCCATTTTTCGATAATAATGATTTATGTCGATTATTTCTCAATAACAAAACTTTTTGCATCACTTGACAACGCTAATAAAACATAAAATAACAACGGGTTGATTTATCTATACATCTATATACACTCAGTGACAAAATTAACGGGCCACTCAAGTTTTCCGGAAAAAACATCGTTTTTCGAAACGGTATTACTCAATGAAAAATTATTTGTAAAAAATGGTCAGGGAAGCATTTTACAGGTTGAAACGTCATCTTCGAGCTCGTTTCCGAAAATTTCACCTGCGATTGTTTTTCACCTGTTGGCACAGGTTTGAATGAAGAGCTGCAAAATAAAAAAAAAACCGACATTTTCAAACATGGCTGCGGGGGTGAAGAAAAATCGCACAAAATTTTCACGATGATGGTTGGGTAGCCTCAGGTCTGCTCTTCAAAACTGTTCTCGAAATTTTTGTCTACGACTTTTTTTCACCAGGTTATTGAATTTTTAGTAAGGACAGACCGTCTTGGCGTCACCCAGGATGCATTACGTGGAGGTACGTTCTTCAAGCACCCCATATGTTTGCGTGTGTGTTGTGTATATTTGTGTGAGCAGGCAGTGAACAGGACCCCCAGGTGCGTAACTTCCTAGGTATTCATGACTCTAAACCCTCAATGCACTTTCTGCACTGCATGTGTTTGCTGTTTGTGTGCGTACGTGTGAGTATTAGCAAGTGTGAATTGATGGTTCTCTTAAAATCTTGTGTTACCACCCCCTCTTTTGAATCACCGCATCCAACCGTTCGCGCATGTTGATGCACGCTCGAATTTTGATCTGGCGAATTGCGTTCCATGCTTCGACGAGCATTACCCTCAACTCATGAAGATTGGCTGGCTGTACGCGTCAACTACGCAATTCACGATTCAGCATATCCCAAATATGCTCGATTTGATTTAAATCAGGACACATTGAGGGTTTAGAGTCATGAATACCTAGGAAGTGACGCACCTGGGGGTCCTGATCACTGCCTGCACACACAAACATATACACAGACATACACAAACACATGGGGTGCTTCAAGACCGTACCTCCACGTGGTGCATCCTGGGTAACGTCAAAACGGTCTGTCCTTACTAAAAATTCAATAACCTGGTGAAAAAAAGTCGTAGACAAAAATTTCTAGAACAGTTTTGAAGAGCAGACTTGAGGCTACACAACCATCATCGTGAAAATTTTGTGCGATCTTTCTTCACCCCCGCAGCCAAGTTTGAAAATGTCGGTTTTTTTTTTATTTTGCAGCTCTTCATTCAAACCCGTGCCAACAGGTGAAAAACAATCGCAGGTGAAATTTTCGGAAACGAGCTCGAAGATGACGTTTCAACCTGTAAAATGCTTCCCTGACCATTTTTTACAAATATTTTTTCATTGAGTAATACCGTTTCGAAAAACGATGTTTTTTCCGGAAAACTTGAGTGGCCCGTTAATTTTGTCACTGAGTGTATTTCAGTTTTGCACACAATATAAATACGCGTATAGCAAAACAACTGAACACGCCGTTGCGTGTCGCGACTCGCGCGGCGTCCTCTCTCGCTCCTCACCTTTGACTATTCACATAGGTCACAGCATATGATAATAATACTAATAAACATCAGTCAGTACAGTTCATGAGCTCTGATCGACAAGACGTATTGATATTCACTATGAGTGGAAGTGAATTAGACGATAATTACATTCCTACGGAATTAATCGAATCTGCCCAAATCGCGACAAATAGTACATTGCCTGCTAAGTCGAAACACATTTACGATAAATGCTACAATAATTTCTGTGCGTGGCAAAAACAAAAAAAAACAAAATCGTTTGATGAAATCGTATTATTGGCGTATTTTCGTGAACTGTCAAAAACATTCAACTCAGCATCTTTGTGGTCGAAATATGCTATGTTAAAATCAAAAATACTGGTTGAAAAGAGCATAAACATAAAAAGATACAGTAAATTACATAGCTTCATCAAAGTTCAACACACTGGCTATCAACCAAAAAAAGCCAAAGTGTTTTCATCGAGTGAACTGAATGAATTTCTAAAAACTGCCCCGGACTCTGAATTCCTTGCTGCGAAGGTAAATATTCACATCTTCGTATTCATATATTTTGCAATTGATTTATAGACTTACATGTACGCATGCTTTTATTTGTTTTTACCTTGATTTTTACAGGTTGGATTGATTTTCGGTATCATCGGAGCTTGCCGTAGAGACGAACTACACAAATTAACCGAAGATGACGTTAGAGTTCAGAATTCATTGTGCATCGTCTCTTTACAAAAGACAAAAAATCACAGCACAAGACAGTTCACAATTGAA
Organism: Tenthredo notha; assembly: GCA_914767705.2. Lineage (NCBI taxonomy): Eukaryota > Metazoa > Arthropoda > Insecta > Hymenoptera > Tenthredinidae > Tenthredo > Tenthredo notha. The sequence goes on along the minus strand of OU611911.1, from coordinate 15,112,166 downwards.
GGACATTATCTGAATTACGTCACAATGTATATCAATTTGAGACCAAAGAAAACAGACTCGAATAAATTCTTCCTAGGCTACCACAAAAGTCGTTGCATCAATCAAGCTATGGGTATACATAAAATCGGAAGTATGCCTCAAACCGCTGCAAAATTTTTGAATTTACCAGATTCTAATTTGTATACTGGGCATAGTTTTCGAAGAACGTCCGCCACGCTTTTGGCCGACTTAGGAACGGATATGACCACATTGAAAAGGCACGGCGGATGGAAATCGTCAGCAGTGGCAGAAGGTTATATAGAAGATTCTGTGAATAACAAAAGAAAAATCTCCAGGAAAATTATGAATGCCGTTAATGAAAGCTCTTCAGATACATATGGTGCCGATGACAACGATTCTGTTATTCCGAGCGAAAAACGTAAACAAGAGATCACAATAAATGATGCAATAGCGTCGTGTTCTTCTGGTCAAAATCAAAATACTGTCAGTTTCACTTTAAATTTCAAAAAGTAAGACAGTCGTGTTCGCCCAATAAAAATCAAAATAATTTTACTTTTACTTTTCATATCGAGAAATAAGAAAATTGAGATATCATATTATTTTATATTATTAAAATACATTTCGTATTGAAATTAAAAAAAAAAATTCTATTATTATTATTAATTTTGTGATAATAAATATAATTATAGCAAATTATGTTTTCATATATTCGTTGAAAAACACTAAATAATAAAAACATTTAGTTTGAATTAACGTGTATTTTTATTCGTTGATGCATCTATTCGTTTTTTTAATTCAATTTATTCATCTGTTTTTTTTTTTTTTTTTCATGAATTTTATTCATTTATTCATATATTATTTGTATGGATTCCTTGATATATTTTTCCCAACTGAGTGCGCAAGATCCGATTTTTCTTCTTAGATTTTATTCTCAACACGTTGACTATTCTTATTGTATCAAATAAAATTTATTTTTCGGTACTCGGGGGGCTTCGCCCCCCGAACCCCCTACCGGGGCTTCGCCCCTGGACCCCACCAGGGGCTACGCCCCTGGACCCCTCACAGGGGTGAGATCTACTCAATGGTTTTTTAATACTGTCGAATTCTGCGTAACTCTTCATACAAAGATATGTATTTTTGACGATTTTCATCGTCGCATTGTCCTATGTTTTTATGAAAAGCGTAAACAGTTGCGAATTTTACGGCAAAGATACCAAAAAACAATGTTCGTCACTCGGCCGTAAGATTTCACGGCCTCGCGTGATCCCGGCATACTCGGACCGGCTTCGCCGGTCCTCGTACGCTGCGATCACACTCGGGCCGTGAAAATCGCTTTTACGGCCTTGTAACGAAAAATACTATTTCTACGAGGTCTGTACGACAAAGGGAACCGGAGATATTAACATTTAAAGAAGAGCGCGATTCCGATTTTTGGTGTTTTTTTCGAAAATTCAACCCCTTGTATCTTCTAAGCCCTTCGAGTTAAAAAAAAAAAAAAAATGTTTCATCCATTCATTTTACCCAGAGAATATGTAAAAAAAATGACGACGATTTTCAAGACCATGAGGTCAAAAAGGTGTCCCGCTTGACGTGGACTGACTCATATACCCGCAAATACTCGGAGAACCCATATATACCTGCATATTTAATTAAAGAGAAATTGAAAAATATTTTGTAAAGTTAAAAGCAAAAGGGCCTAACCGACAGTCGCTTACGCCCTTTTGGCTTTACTTTATTTAGAATAACAAAAAAGATTAAGAAATATTTCATAAAGTTAAAAGCAAAAGGGCCAAAGCGACAGTCGCTTAGGTCCTTCTGGCTTCAACTTTTTATAGATTTAGCGAAAAATTAAAAAATATTCCAGAAAGTTAAAGGCAAAAGGGCCTAAGCGACAGTCGCTTAGGCCCTTTTGGCTTTAACTTTTTTCTAAATTTCAGCAAACCGACGCCATAAGGGCCAATCTGACTGGCAGATAGGACCTTATGGTTTTACGTACCTGACGTGTCGTTCTCGACGGATCTACGTGTTTCGAGCATGTCGGAAGCGAATTACAAATTTTGGAAAATTATAGGTCCTTTTGGTTTTAACAAAACCGAAAATGACTAAAATGGCGCTTATGCCCTTTTGCCATTAGACACGCGATATGTCAATCATGCTCAATCTATGTACCGAGTCTTTTCGTTGATTCGCCCTTCACATGCAAAGAATCTAGGGGAGCATATTATACGTTTACGTTCATCAAATCTATTAATTTATGAAATTATTTTTCTCATTTATACTGTATACTCGACTTCAAACACGTTTTCAAAACCCTTTTACATGGATATCTTCTCTACTTTCGCGGAAAACAAACATGTTTTGGGCCGTACGTGTTCGGAGTCGCACATGAAATTGCGCGACGTATTTTGTTTCATTGATTTCGGTACCCGGGCAGAGATATTCGGTTTAATCAAGAGACTCGGTAGAGTCTCGCGCCAACCGAGCAGAAATCCTAGCACGGCAGCGGTTCTGATAGAACGGGCCAACGTGGAAACGATATCGGTATCCCGATGTGACGGCCTAATATCGAACGTTTTTAGCGGCCCGACCCTGTCCCAACTACCTCGGCCCTGGCCCACCTGGCCCGTCCGAATTTCAACGTTAACCGCGTGGACTCAAGGATTTGAAACGTTGGAAAGCCGCTGAACTGCGTTATTTTTTATTGTACGCAGGTCCTATTGTTTTAGAAAGGTTGTTATTCAGCATTCCCTTTCGGAAACTACTTGGGTAAGCTAAAAAAACTGATAAGAACCCCTAACAAACCCCTTGCCCAAGTTTGTCGACGGTTATCCGAATTGCGATTCCAGGACAATGTCATAGTAAAACGTCGTCCAGCGATTGTACTTTTTGAAAAGGATATTTTAACGGAGTCTACCGATCTGCGAGTGACTACACAGAGAAAAAAAATTCCTCGTTTCAAGAAAAAGATTTCTTGTTTTAAGAAACTATAGTTTCTTGAATGTTTCTTGATTAAATCAAGGAAATATGTTCTTGATTCAAACTAATATATTCTTAGTTCGAATTAATAAAATATTCCCTTCATTTAATCAAAAAACATTCAAGAAACTACAGTTCCTTGAAACAAGAAATTTTTTGATGTAATAGAAGTTAGCATGACCATTTTTGTTTTCGAATAAAACCGACCTTGTGCTGACTTGTGCTAGATCTGTGCCACGTTGTGCCGCAGGCCCGAACATTTCATCTGAAAAAATGTACCCTCAAACGTCAAAAAACCGTTTTTTGAACCAGCATGGCCATTTTGTTTTTTCAAAAATTTAAAACATGTGCCGGAATGTGCTCGGCTTGTGCTGCGATGTGCCACAAACCGGATCGATTGATCTTTAAAAATGAAGCCGTTATCGTCAAAAAATCATTTTCGGATAAAATTATTCTGTCAAATTACCATTTATTCTGATCTATGAAAGTTAGAATTAATCGGAAATGGGTGCTGTCTTGTGCTAGATTTGTGCCACGTTGTGCCGCGGGCCCGATCGTTTTATCTCAAAAAATGTACCCTCAAACGTCAAAAAACCGTTTTTTGTACCAGCATGGCCATTTTGTTTTTTCAAAAATTCAAAACATGTGCCGGAATGTGCTCGGCTTGTGCTGCGATGTGCCGCCAACCGAATCGATTGATCTTTAAAAATGAAGCAGTTATCGTTCAAAAATCATTTTCAGATAAAATTATTTTGGCAAATTACCATTTATTCTGATCTATAAAAGTTAGAATTATTCGGAAATGGGTGCTGTCTTGTGCTAGATTTGTGCCACGTTGTGCCGCGAGCCCGATCGTTTTATCTCAAAAAAATGTACCCTCAAACGTCAAAAAACCGTTTTTTGTACCAGCATGGCTATTTTGTTTTTTTCGGAAATTTAAAACATGTGCTGGAATGTGCCCGGCTTCTGCTGCAATGTGCCACAAACCGAATTTGTGTGTATCCCAAAATGAAGCTAACATCGTCAAAAAATCGTTCGGTAATCAAAATATGTCGTCAGATGTACATAATTACTGCCTACTTTCAAAAGTAGATAATGCACAATGTAACTATCCTACAAAAGTACAAAATCTAGATTGTAGTTCGTTCATTTTCTCAATTCGTCTACGTTCGTTTCGGGGGTTGATGAAGTTGGGGGGGGGGGGGGGGGGGGGGGTCTGGGGTCTGGTTGAAATTTCACCCCCGGAAATATCGATGCTAGAAAGTTGCTGATTTTTTTGGTAGTATTGTTTTTTACAAGAATCAACATCCCACAGTGATGTCAAAATCGAACGATTCTTGGAGGTTTTTTGAGCTTATTATTTTCGACGGAATTGAGATAGCCAAAATCCCAAGCAGTTGATTGTTCCTTTTAGCTCCGCGAATTCAACGAAAAATCGGCAGCTCATGAAGTCAAGCATTCTAGGAGAAGATGCATTTTTAATCCGAGGCTCTGAGGTAAAATGTTCGAAAAATTAACCCCCAATTTTTGATGCTAGTCCTCTACCTTCGAAAGACTTTTCTGAATTTTTAAAGACTTTTCGGACTAACCCTGTATCAGTAATGGCTTTTTTAAACCCTGATGATAACCAATTTGTAAAATTTCAAAAAATTCACAAAAATACTCATCATGATGTACAACAACCTCCCGCCCTGAAAAGCGTCGACGGAGTTTTTCTTCTATTTTTTTCGATTATTTAATCATTTGATTTCACGAAACGTTTCACCAATAACTTCTAGCATTCCGTGAATAAAGATTTATTGTTGGTTAGTGATATTTTTTAGGAAAGATCGAATAGAAAAAATCAGAATTCAGCTGGCTGATTGCTCAAGAATTCATTCTGATGAACGAGCTGTCTATTATTTTGTGAACACAAATATTCTTCGTTACAAAAAATGAACTGCTTCAAATTTGGAATCAGTATTATGTACTCTGTTTACAATCCTGCCTAAGAGTCATCGCAGGGAATGCTAGAAGTTATTGGTGAAACGTTTCATAAAATCAAATGATTAAATAATCGAGAAAAAATAGAAGCAAAACTGTGCCGACGCTTTTCAGGGCGGAAGGTTGTTTTAGAATTTTTTGAGATTTTACAAATTGGTTATTATTTGAGTTTGAAAAAAGCCATCACTGATGAAGGGTTGATCCGAAAAATCTAAAAATATGCAGAAAAGTCTTTCGAAGGTGGAGGACTAACATACAAAAATGACGGTCAATTTTTCGATCATTTTACCTCAGCACCCCGGATTAAAACTGCATCTTCTCTTAGAATTCTTGACTTCATGAGCTGCCGATTTTTCGTTGAATTCGCGGAGCTAAGAGGAACAATCAATCGCTTGGGATTTTGGCTATCTCAATTCCGTCGAAAATAATAATTTCAAAAAACCTCGAAGAATCGTTCGATTTTGACGTCACTGTGGGATGTTGATTTTTGTCAATAACAATACTACCAAAAAAATCAGCAACTTTCTAGTATCAATATTTCCGGGAGTAATATTTCGACCGAAACCCCCCCAGCTCTCCCCCTTAAACCAGACAGGATTTCGGCGCACTCTCCTGCTCAAGGTATACATATACGTAGGCTCTTTGGTTGAGTCCCAGCATCGGTCTGATTCGGTAAAGTTCGGCGATCTTCGTAGATACAGTGCCGCTGCACTTACCCCCACTCTTCTCAGTCAACCGACTATGTTGACGCGGCCTATGCATCCCGCAAATCGTCGATTCAGCGACAACGCTAGCTGAGCAGCCCAGATTTCTTGTGACACAGTTCACTCAAGCAATCGACGGATCATTCCTAAGCGAAACGAATCAGAAAAATTACTGAAATAAGTTTTATACTCTTTGTTTGACAATATAAGTTCAGACACTGTACCAAAGACTCGCAAGGGTCCTTGTGTGTCCAAGTCATGCAATAAGGTTCAGACGTGAATACTCTTTCGATTGTATACTTCAGGTCTTATACTCTTCAGTCGTATTTCAGTAGGTATATTATCCGGGTTACAATGAAGAATAAAAATAAAAATCCAGATCCTCCCGCTATCACTCAATTGAAAGAATTATTACAGTCCCCGGAATTTGTGGTAATATCCGACAATGGTAAGGTTCTCCCTCCGAAAAACGAAGTTTACTCAAAACTGTCAGAAGCAATGGATCACTCTTTGCGGAAAAATCCTAAAAATATTTATACTATTCTTCTCGAAAATAGGTACAATACCTTAACAGACGTCCTTCAATCACAAAATATAGTGCAAAATGACACGATTCCAATAAACGAATCCCTCAATTCTACGTTAGATAGCGTTCTGGAATTTCGGCTCGATCTGACAAGCGTTTGGTCAGAAATGACACCCGAAACTGTAAATTACGATTTTCAGTCCAGAGGTAAACGGGAATTGCGGAAGCTTAAACGGCATTCATGGACGCATGCTCTGTATGATGCCATCTATGACGAAACTAAAATACCTTGCGCACTGAATTTCAAAAACAATGAAATTTCTGAGAGTGGTCATTATTTGCAAGTAACTGGAGATTGTCCCGATTGTCAGGCTCGATTTCTTGGGCGTATTGTTAATGCCCCAATAGACAATGAACCGATAGAGATGGAGTGTTTCATTTACGGGTTTGATAGGTCAGTGAAACATGTCACGAAGAGACAATTAAAAGGACTGCGAAGACAAAAGGTCGCGAGAGAGATAGTAGAAGGAAATTTATTACCGAGTACTTGGCGGCGAAAAGAAGGCGATCGATTAATAGATTGTATTGGGGATGATGAACCAGCACATATTCCCAGTGGCCAGGTTCTTGGAAAAGCTGCGCTGGAAATGCGAGATAAAGTTCTCGGTTTGATCAGGACGCATAATGTTTTTGAAAGCTTAGAAGACATGAAATGTGGTGAGATGTATGGACCAACAATTCACTCCATTGGCTTCATGGAATTCTATGTACATTACTGGTCAAAAGAACAGCTAGCGGTATACCAAAAATTCCACAAAACCATTTACATTGATGGAACCGGATCTGTAGCTCGAGCTATAAAACGACCTACTGGTAACAGTCCTCATATATACCTCTATCAGGCTGTAAGTCAAGTAAATGAGAAAACCGTGCCGATTTTCCAAATGTTATCGGCCGAACACCACACCGATGCAATCGCAAAATGGTTGTTTGAGTTTTTGCGTACAGGTGCTAGAGAAATATCATCTTTTTCTTTGCCCGAAGAAATCGTTACTGACTTTGACAAGGCTCTTCTGGGTGGAGTTGCAAGGGCTTTTGCACAACAAGCAAGTTTGAAAAATTACCTTTCGTATTGTTTCGAATTTCTAACAGAGCAGGTTTCGTCACCTCCGACATGCATACTTCGTCTTGATATTTGTCATTTCATCAATATGATAGCGAAATGGAAATGTTATAACGGGACCCCTTTCGGTGCGAAGTCGATGTGTATTAGGGCGGTTGCTGTACTTCGACAACAGGAAACTTTATCGGCATTCGAATACGTTGCTGAAGAAATATTTATGCTCGTCTTAAGCAGAAATGCGGACAACGGCAGCTTATCTGACAAAGCACGTATTCGCCTGACAGCACTAATTAAAGGAATGCCCGATGGCGATTTGATCAAGACTGATGAAACTGAAAATGAACCTATCGACTCAGAAACGAACGACGAAATTGATTCAAAGTATAGCGAACTGATGAACTCTGTCGAAGAAATGCCAACAAATACGTGGGAATGGACGAAAAGTATACACGACCGATGTATTGAAAAGTTAAGAATTGAACCGAAAGGTAAAAGCGGAAATGTCAACGGGTTTTACAATGTGAAGTTCGCTAAGCATTTGAAATCTTTACTACCGTATTTTCCTTTATTTTCGGAAATCATGCGAAAAGCTTGTGGAACCGGTTCGATAAACGCCTCGTCAGCTGCCGTCGAGTCAGAGTTTAATGATCTGAAAAATCGTACATTAATTAACGTACGGCAACCACTTCGTGCTGACAGATTTATTGCTACGCATATTTTGTCACTTTCAGGAAAAATCAAATTAGCATTGTCCGGGCAATCAGAGAGGGACGCACTTTCGCAATTAGAGAAAATAAAAGAAAAATTTTCGAAGCCCAATGAAGAAAGCGCAAAAATGTATGAAATCAAGAGCGAGGAAAGGAAGGGACGGTGCAATCAAGAATCGTCGAAATTACTGGAAAAATTTGACAGTCCTGACATTACAATTGCGGCAGATGAATTTCCAAGTACTTTGAGACACTCAGACTTACTTCGCACGTCATCTCCAATAAATACCGTCGCATGTGATGAAAATTTGATTCTGACGCTTGTATCTCCGACAACTACTGAAGACGGTTATGGGTTCAACTCGCAAAAATCAGACGAATTCCATAGCTCAGGGTCTCAACATGCAGTAACTAAAACTGAAATCAATGAAGATGTTAAGCTTTTTTCAGCAGAGACAATTGATGGAATTATGGCGAGAGAGAGGTCTGCGGACGCTAGCACGGAAGTCATACCTTTGGATAGTCCCTGTGGAATTATTGATCTGACATCTGCTCCAAAGCGAAGTTGCAAGTCATCACCCAGTACTGATGGAGTACTGCATTCGATAAATAAGGCGGGGGCTCGACATGCACTAACTAAAACTGAGATCAATAAAGATGTTAAGCCTTTTTTCGCGAAGACAATTGATGAAATTACGGCGAGAAAGAGGCCTGCGGACGCTAGCCAGGAAATCGTACCCTTGGATAGTCCCTGTGAAACTATTGATCCGGCATCTGCTCCAAAGCAAAGGTGCAAGTCACCACAAAGTACTGATGGAGTACCGCATTCAATAAATGAAGCGATAATAGAGCTGAAAGAGCAACATAATTGGCGAAATAAGAATAAGTCGGGGAAAAAACCTGGATACACGAAAGCATGCCCACAATTCGATTCCTCAAATATCGAGAGGTATACCTCACTACCGCTGCTACCCAATGGCAATCACAGCAAAATCATTCAGGATAAATCAAATCTTATCACCGTGACAAATACGTGTGGATTCGATAGCGTGTGTCAAATTTTAGCAATGGTTGCCTGCAACAATCCACACTACAGAAAAATCATTGAAGGCCGTCCAGATATATTCAAATGCATCGAAATATTGATTCAAAAGGGTTTGGTAGCACAAATTTTCAAAGAACGTGCGAGAATCTTGTGTGGAATATCAAGATTAAAGAGAGAAGTCAAAAGCGGAATTCTTACACTACGAGCAGAATCCAACATCACCACATTGATGAAAGATTTATTGAGTGATATTCCGAGTTACGTCTGTAAATGTAGGTGTTCACTATGTGGTATTAATTTCAATCACTGCGAAGTTTTTCTCGATGTCAACTATAATCCCTTGATGTCAGTTGGAATACAATCACTCGATCAGGCAGTATCAATAGGACAGTGGGTCGCTTGGAAATGCTGCGTATCAAGGCCAACGCAAAAGTTTGAATATGGTCCACATCTATTTCTCGACGTGGATACTGGTACTGGCAAAAAAGAAGCACTTGGTGACGTACCCCAAATATTGACGGTACCAGACGGTACACAGTACAAATTAGCTGGAGTGATTGAGTACATAGGCTCTAAATGCATTCATTCTGTTGGACATTACATAGCGTATTGTTGGACTGGAAGTCATTGGCTCAAGTACAATGACAACGCAAGGCTGAAAACGATACCGATAATAAGCGGCAAGGCGCTCGTAGAAATTCATGTCTGCGTGTATACGATTTAGAATTCGCGAATGCTATGTCTGTAGGTGTACATGAGATAGTCGTGGCACATGGCATCTAACAGCAAGCGGATACCCATTTCAAGGATGAAGAAATGAGCGAGTCAGCTTGATGACTCCTGAAAGACGGACGTGAGCAGATTATTGTCTCCCTTATGAAAAGGAAGATAAAAAAAAAATAACCGACATGCTATGGTTCTTCTGTGAAATAGTAAAATTACACGGGTCACCCCATTACACGTGAAATTAAAACCCTAACAATAAGAAAAGTACTTATTCATATTATGTAATAATATAATCACTAACTAGCGTATAAGTATTGGTATAAGATTTAAGGGGGTACATACACCTAGCGGCGCTTAAAACGCGCTGAAAAAAGAAAACGTTTTTGGAAGGGATAATAATAGAAATTAATAAAATAAAACATTACACATTGTTTATTGGTATTTCAACTTTATAATAAACTTTTTTTTTTTTTTTTATTCTTCAAAAATGACAATATGAAAAACCACGGGACCCGAAGCAATATGAAAAAAAAAGTAGTTCCATGGTCGACATCATTTTTTCTTCAAATGTCGATGGATCTGCAAAATGAAAAATTTTTCTTGTAAAATGAAGGTGTAGTTATAGTCTGTCGAGCCGGATTTTTGTATTTCGAAAATTTTTCATAATTACGCTAGTTTGAAAAATAGCGTGCGTTTTTCGTCAAAAATTTCGCACTTAAATTGTTTATAAAAAATGTTGTAATGGAAAAACTAAAAATCCGGCTCGACAGACTGTAACTACACCTTCATTTTACAAGAAAAATTTTTCATTTTGCAGATCCATCCACATTTGAAGAAAAAATCATGTCGACCATGGAACTACTTTTTTTTTTCATAGTGCTTCGGGTCCCGTGGTTTTTCATATTGTAATTTTTGAAGAATAAAAAAAAAAAAAAGTTTATTATAAAGTTGAAATACCAATAAACAATGTGTAATGTTTTATTTTATTAATTTCTATTATTATCCCTTCCAACAACGGTTTCTTTTTTCAGCGCGTTTTCAGCGCCACTAGGTGTATGTACCCCCTTAAGATGTATGAATCAACGTGTGAATGCGTGTATGAATGAACGTATGAATGAACGTATGAATGAGGGTCTCGAAGTGAGTTCGGATTGACTTGCAACTCACAAATGCCAACCGCACCTCCACGTGGTGAGATCTGGGCAACATAAAAGTCAATTTTTTATGGCTGAAGCGGCTCTGGCTTTACGTACGATAGCACGATTGGACGGGACCTGCGATATGCAGCAAAGTACTGTGTATGTACAGTGCATTTGCCGGAAAAAAGCATCGTCAATCGAAATACAGTTTGTCTGGCCAAAACTCAAATAAGCACAAGACGACGTTCACGGAAAATCACATCGTATTCTTCATAGATTCGGAGCAGGTTGAATTATCATATATGATTACTTATAAGTACTTATAAGTACGCTTTTCACACCCTTCGAATTTTAAGACAATTCGCAATCAGTATACGTTATTGAGTATCTCAGGTTATCCATAGTTGTTACAATTGCAACGTCAACCCTTCCTCAGGCCGGATAAGCGAAAATCATATAATGTCCTGTTCGATGCGCAATGAGAACTCTGAAAATTCCAAGGATTCCCAAACACAAGTCGATATTCTGTGGAGTTTGTATATAAATAAAGATTACACAGATATTTCACAGGACATTTTGATTGCATTGGCTTCATTTTTAAAGATCAATCGATCCGGTTTGTGGCACATCGCAGCACAAGCCGAGCACATTCCGGCACATGTTTTGAATTTTTGAAAAAAGAAAATGGCCATGCTGGTACAAAAAACGGTTTTTTGACGTTTGAGGGTACATTTTTTTGAGATAAAACGATCGGGCTCGCGGCACAACGTGGCACAAATCTAGCACAAGACAGCACCCATTTCCGAATAATTCTAACTTTTATAGATCAGAATAAATGGTAATTTGCCAAAATAATTTTATCTGAAAATGATTTTTGAACGATAACTGCTTCATTTTGGAAGATCAATCGATTCGGTTGGCGGCACATCGCAGCACAAGCCGAGCACATTCCGGCACATGTTTTGAATTTTTGAAAAAACAAAATGGCCATGCTGGTACAAAAAACGGTTTTTTGACGTTTGAGGGTACATTTTTTGAGATAAAACGATCGGGCCCGCGGCACAACGTGGCACAAATCTAGCACAAGACAGCACCCATTTCCGATTAATTCTAACTTTCATAGATCAGAATAAATGGTAATTTGACAGAATAATTTTATCCGAAAATGATTTTTTGACGATAACGGCTTCATTTTTAAAGATCAATCGATCCGGTTTGTGGCACATCGCAGCACAAGCCGAGCACATTCCGGCACATGTTTTAAATTTTTGAAAAAACAAAATGGCCATGCTGGTTCAAAAAACGGTTTTTTGACGTTTGAGGGTACATTTTTTCAGATGAAATGTTCGGGCCTGCGGCACAACGTGGCACAGATCTAGCACAAGTCAGCACAAGGTCGGTTTTATTCGAAAACAAAAATGGTCATGCTAACTTCTATTACATCGGTGCGACAGTGTTCGGCACCAGATGTTGTAACTTCGGTAGAGGAGCTTTTCTTCGACGAGAACTTACGCTATCCTCGTAACTTCCCCGATATACGAAAAGAAGTCAACGGGTTCGCCATAGAGCCAGCAAGCTTTCGTACTTTGATGCCATTTAGGTCGCGGAATGAATACCTCGATGACAACATAGTGAATGCGTTTTTCAGCTTTTTGCCAGGCATTGCCAAACAAAATAACTTTTCACTACTTTGTTTCGATACTCATTTCTCTGCAAGTATTCTGGAAAATGAGAAAGCTAGCGTTGGTTTTGAGAGGTGGGCTATTATTAATACAGTGTCCACTCATCGCGTGTGGATGGTTCCCGTAAACTTCGCAGAGCATTGGTCTCTTTTCGTACTACTGCCTAGAGAAAAAGTAATTGTACATTACGATTCGCTACATCGCGAACCGAATACACGAGTTCTAAATGGTTTGTGTACGTTTATAGAGAAGCACTTAGAAGAAAGTCTTTGGGATCAGTGGACGCTCTACCAGCCAAAAGACGTACCGTCCCAGAAGAGGAATGGGATTGTAGGTGGAAATTGTGGTGTACATATCTGTACTTGGGCGTACATTATAGCTTCGGGATGCTACACCAGATTCACCGAGCGAAACATGGATGCTACAAGGAGAGGTATCGCTACATTTTTGTTTCAGAAATCATCGAAAAAGTTTAAAGGAACAGAGAATCTTCTATCGAGAGATGCATTGTATAATGCTACAATAAAGGAAGGGATAGAGCGGTCAAATGGCATCCTCTGCATGAAAAAGTCGAGAGCAGCCCCTCTTGCATTTGAAAGCATATTCGAATTTTCTGCCTCCGTACATCTTATAGTACTAAACGAATCAACGTATCGTACTCGCGCGAAAAAATGATCTTTATAAACAAGCGCCCTCTTCATCACGTCAATGCGGCTTGATCAAGGCTTATGAATAACACAGATTGGAGGAGAATCAATGAAAAGCTGAATACCTATGCTCACATCAACGCGTAATAACATTATCGATACTATAATAACCAGAAGTTGATCGAGAAAAACGTGTGTACATAAATCTATATAATAATAATAATAATAATAATATGAATAATCACGACAATAATCTACGGAAATATGAATATACGCATAATGGCACGCATGAAATTATCGACACTAGGTATATGTATGACAAAAAGTTATTGGAAAAAAATAAAAATAAACAAAAAAGACGTACGTACATAAATCTATATAATAATCATAATATTAATAATCAGTATAATAATCGACCGATATATACATATTCACAATGGCGCGTAATGGCCGACTACATTATCGATACTATATCTGTAGGGAAAAGTTACTCAAAAAATAGAAAAGTACAAAAAAATAAAATGAAAATAAAAATAAAAAAAAACGTACGTACATAAATCTATATAATAATAATAATAATATGAATAATCACGACAATAATCTACGGAAATATGAATATACGCATAAGGGCACGCATGAAATTATCGACACTATATGTATGACAAAAAGTTATTGGGAGAAAATAAAAATAAACAAAAAAGACGTACGTACATAAATCTATATAATAATCATAATATTAATAATCAGTATAATAATCGACCGATATATACATATTCACAATGGCGCGTAATGGCCGACTACATTATCGATACTATATCTGTAGGGAAAAGTTACTCAAAAAATAGAAAAGTACAAAAAAATAAAATGAAAATAAAAATAAAAAAAAACGTACGTACATAAATCTATATAATAATAATAATAATATGAATAATCACGACAATAATCTACGGAAATATGAATATACGCATAATGGCACGCATGAAATTATCGACACTAGGTATATGTATGACAAAAAGTTATTGGAAAAAAATAAAAATAAACAAAAAAGACGTACGTACATAAATCTATATAATAATCATAATATTAATAATCAGTATAATAATCGACCGATATATACATATTCACAATGGCGCGTAATGGCCGACTACATTATCGATACTATATCTGTAGGGAAAAGTTACTCAAAAAATAGAAAAGTACAAAAAAATGAAATGAAAATAAAAATAAAAAAAAACGTACGTACATAAATCTATATAATAATAATAATAATATGGATAATCACGACAATAATCTACGGAAATATGAATATACGCATAAGGGCACGCATGAAATTATCGACACTATATGTATGACAAAAAGTTATTGGGAGAAAATAAAAATAAACAAAAAAGACGTACGTACATAAATCTATATAATAATCATAATATTAATAATCAGTATAATAATCGACCGATATATACATATTCACTATGGCGCGTAATGGCCGACTACATTATCGATACTATATCTGTAGAGAAAAGTTACTCAAAAAATAGAAAAGTACAAAAAAATAAAATGAAAATAAAAATAAAAAAAACGTACGTACATAAATCTATATAATAATAATAATATGAATAATCACTATGATAATCTACGGAAATATAAATTACATCGGTGCATAATGGCCAACGCGTAATATTATCCAAATTCGAACAGCAAAAACTTGATTAAAAAATTAATCGAAAAAATGGAACCAATCTCCGCCACGTCCTCGCTCGTGGTTCTGGAAATTACTGAGAGCGGAGTATACACAAACATCATTACAGCTGCAGGTGCCAACCGTTACATCTATCACCGTCAACTATTCAATTATTTGCTTATGGGATTCACGACATGTAAACGTGTGTCGTGTAACCATGAAAATAATTGCTATTTGTATTTCGCGATCAAAAAACTACTTCCGTGAATTTTTTCAGATTTTTCCGGTCATGCGCGTGGATTTTCATATCAGCAGCCAATTGTTAATCAACGATTAATTAACAATTAAGCTTTGCTCTCCGAAAGTTGAAACGGCATCGTGTTCTACGATCAAAAAACTACTTCCGTGAATTTTTTCAGATTTTTCCGGTCATGCGCGTGGATTTTCATATCAGCAGCCAATTGTTAATCAACGATTAATTAACAATTAAGCTTTGCTCTCCGAAAGTTGAAACGGCATCGTGTTCTACGATCAAAAAACTACTTCCATGAATTTTTTCAGATTTTTCCGGTCATGCGCGTGGATTTTCATATCAGCAGCCAATTGTTAATCAACGATTAATTAACAATTAAGCTTTGCTCTCCGAAAGTTGAAACGGCATCGTGTTCTACGATCAAAAAACTACTTCCGTGAATTTTTTCAGATTTTTCCGGTCATGCGTGTGGATTTTCATATCAGCAGCCAATTGTTAATCAACGATTAATTAACAATTAAGCTTTGCTCTCCGAAAGTTGAAACGGCATCGTGTTCTACGATCAAAAAACTACTTCCGTGAATTTTTTCAGATTTTTCCGGTCATGCGTGTGGATTTTCATATCAGCAGCCAATTGTTAATCAACGATTAATTAACAATTAAGCTTTGCTCTCCGAAAGTTGAAACGGCATCGTGTTCTACGATCAAAAAACTACTTCCGCGAATTTTTTCAGATTTTTCCGGTCATGCCTGTGGATTTTCATATCAGCAGCCAATTGTTAATCAACGATTAATTAACAATTAAGCTTTGCTCTCCGAAATTTGAAACAGCATCGTGTTCTACGATCAAAAAACTACTTCCGTGAATTTTTTCAGATTTTTCCGGTCATGCGTGTGGATTTTCATATCAGCAGCCAATTGTTAATCAACGATTAATTAACAATTAAGCTTTGCTCTTCGAAAGTTGAAACGGCATCGTGTTCTACGATCAAAAAACTACTTCCGTGAATTTTTTCAGATTTTTCCGGTCATGCGTGTGGATTTTCATATCAGCAGCCAATTGTTAATCAACGATTAATTAACAATTAAGCTTTGCTCTCCGAAAGTTGAAACGGCATCGTGTTCTACGATCAAAAAACTACTTCCGCGAATTTTTTCAGATTTTTCCGGTCATGCGTGTGGATTTTCATATCAGCAGCCAATTGTTAATCAACGATTAATTAACAATTAAGCTTTGCTCTCCGAAAGTTGAAACGGCATCGTGTTCTACGATCAAAAAACTACTTCCGCGAATTTTTTCAGATTTTTCCGGTCATGCGTGTGGATTTTCATATCAGCAGCCAATTGTTAATCAACGATTAATTAACAATTAAGCTTTGCTCTCCGAAAGTTGAAACGGCATCGTGTTCTACGATCAAAAAACTACTTCCGTGAATTTTTTCAGATTTTTCCGGTCATGCGTGTGGATTTTCATATCAGCAGCCAATTGTTAATCAACGATTAATTAACAATTAAGCTTTGCTCTCCGAAAGTTGAAACGGCATCGTGTTCTACGATCAAAAAACTACTTCCGCGAATTTTTTCAGATTTTTCCGGTCATGCGTGTGGATTTTCATATCAGCAGCCAATTGTTAATCAACGATTAATTAACAATTAAGCTTTGCTCTCCGAAAGTTGAAACGGCATCGTGTTCTACGATCAAAAAACTACTTCCGCGAATTTTTTCAGATTTTTCCGGTCATGCGTGTGGATTTTCATATCAGCAGCCAATTGTTAATCAACGATTGATTAACAATTAAGCTTTGCTCTCCGAAAGTTGAAACGGCATCGTGTTCTACGATCAAAAAACTACTTCCGTGAATTTTTTCAGATTTTTCCGGTCATGCGTGTGGATTTTCATATCAGCAGCCAATTGTTAATCAACGATTAATTAACAATTAAGCTTTGCTCTCCGAAAGTTGAAACGGCATCGTGTTCTACGATCAAAAAACTACTTCCGCGAATTTTTTCAGATTTTTCCGGTCATGCGTGTGGATTTTCATATCAGCAGCCAATTGTTAATCAACGATTAATTAACAATTAAGCTTTGCTCTCCGAAAGTTGAAACGGCATCGTGTTCTACGATCAAAAAACTACTTCCGTGAATTTTTTCAGATTTTTCCGGTCATGCGTGTGGATTTTCATATCAGCAGCCAATTGTTAATCAACGATTAATTAACAATTAAGCTTTGCTCTCCGAAAGTTGAAACGGCATCGTGTTCTACGATCAAAAAACTACTTCCGCGAATTTTTTCAGATTTTTCCGGTCATGCCTGTGGATTTTCATATCAGCAGCCAATTGTTAATCAACGATTAATTAACAATTAAGCTTTGCTCTCCGAAAGTTGAAACAGCATCGTGTTCTACGATCAAAAAACTACTTCCGTGAATTTTTTCAGATTTTTCCGGTCATGCGTGTGGATTTTCATATCAGCAGCCAATTGTTAATCAACGATTAATTAACAATTAAGCTTTGCTCTTCGAAAGTTGAAACGGCATCGTGTTCTACGATCAAAAAACTACTTCCGTGAATTTTTTCAGATTTTTCCGGTCATGCGTGTGGATTTTCATATCAGCAGCCAATTGTTAATCAACGATTAATTAACAATTAAGCTTTGCTCTCCGAAAGTTGAAACGGCATCGTGTTCTACGATCAAAAAACTACTTCCGCGAATTTTTTCAGATTTTTCCGGTCATGCGTGTGGATTTTCATATCAGCAGCCAATTGTTAATCAACGATTAATTAACAATTAAGCGTTGCTCTCCGAAAGTTGAAACGGCATCGTGTTCTACGATCAAAAAACTACTTCCGTGAATTTTTTCAGATTTTTCCGGTCATGCCTGTGGATTTTCATATCAGCAGCCAATTGTTAATCAACGATTAATTAACAATTAAGCTTTGCTCTCCGAAAGTTGAAACGGCATCGTGTTCTACGATCAAAAAACTACTTCCGTGAATTTTTTCAGATTTTTCCGGTCATGCGTGTGGATTTTCATATCAGCAGCCAATTGTTAATCAACGATTAATTAACAATTAAGCTTTGCTCTCCGAAAGTTGAAACGGCATCGTGTTCTACGATCAAAAAACTACTTCCGCGAATTTTTTCAGATTTTTCCGGTCATGCGTGTGGATTTTCATATCAGCAGCCAATTGTTAATCAACGATTAATTAACAATTAAGCGTTGCTCTCCGAAAGTTGAAACGGCATCGTGTTCTACGATCAAAAAACTACTTCCGTGAATTTTTTCAGATTTTTCCGGTCATGCCTGTGGATTTTCATATCAGCAGCCAATTGTTAATCAACGATTAATTAACAATTAAGCTTTGCTCTCCGAAAGTTGAAACGGCATCGTGTTCTACGATCAAAAAACTACTTCCGTGAATTTTTTCAGATTTTTCCGGTCATGCGTGTGGATTTTCATATCAGCAGCCAATTGTTAATCAACGATTAATTAACAATTAAGCTTTGCTCTCCGAAAGTTGAAACGGCATCGTGTTCTACGATCAAAAAACTACTTCCGCGAATTTTTTCAGATTTTTCCGGTCATGCGTGTGGATTTTCATATCAGCAGCCAATTGTTAATCAACGATTAATTAACAATTAAGCTTTGCTCTCCGAAAGTTGAAACGGCATCGTGTTCTACGATCAAAAAACTACTTCCGTGAATTTTTTAAGATTTTTCCGGTCATGCGTGTGGATTTTCATATCAGCAGCCAATTGTTAATCAACGATTAATTAACAATTAAGCTTTGCTCTCCGAAAGTTGAAACGGCATCGTGTTCTACGATCAAAAAACTACTTCCGCGAATTTTTTCAGATTTTTCCGGTCATGCGTGTGGATTTTCATATCAGCAGCCAATTGTTAATCAACGATTAATTAACAATTAAGCTTTGCTCTCCGAAAGTTGAAACGGCATCGTGTTCTACGATCAAAAAACTACTTCCGTGAATTTTTTCAGATTTTTCCGGTCATGCGTGTGGATTTTCATATCAGCAGCCAATTGTTAATCAACGATTAATTAACAATTAAGCGTTGCTCTCCGAAAGTTGAAACGGCATCGTGTTCTACGATCAAAAAACTACTTCCGTGAATTTTTTCAGATTTTTCCGGTCATGCCTGTGGATTTTCATATCAGCAGCCAATTGTTAATCAACGATTAATTAACAATTAAGCTTTGCTCTCCGAAAGTTGAAACGGCATCGTGTTCTACGATCAAAAAACTACTTCCGTGAATTTTTTCAGATTTTTCCGGTCATGCGTGTGGATTTTCATATCAGCAGCCAATTGTTAATCAACGATTAATTAACAATTAAGCTTTGCTCTCCGAAAGTTGAAACGGCATCGTGTTCTACGATCAAAAAACTACTTCCGCGAATTTTTTCAGATTTTTCCGGTCATGCGTGTGGATTTTCATATCAGCAGCCAATTGTTAATCAACGATTAATTAACAATTAAGCTTTGCTCTCCGAAAGTTGAAACGGCATCGTGTTCTACGATCAAAAAACTACTTCCGTGAATTTTTTCAGATTTTTCCGGTCATGCGTGTGGATTTTCATATCAGCAGCCAATTGTTAATCAACGATTAATTAACAATTAAGCTTTGCTCTCCGAAAGTTGAAACGGCATCGTGTTCTACGATCAAAAAACTACTTCCGCGAATTTTTTCAGATTTTTCCGGTCATGCGTGTGGATTTTCATATCAGCAGCCAATTGTTAATCAACGATTAATTAACAATTAAGCTTTGCTCTCCGAAAGTTGAAACGGCATCGTGTTCTACGATCAAAAAACTACTTCCGTGAATTTTTTCAGATTTTTCCGGTCATGCGTGTGGATTTTCATATCAGCAGCCAATTGTTAATCAACGATTAATTAACAATTAAGCTTTGCTCTCCGAAAGTTGAAACGGCATCGTGTTCTACGATCAAAAAACTACTTCCGTGAATTTTTTCAGATTTTTCCGGTCATGCGTGTGGATTTTCATATCAGCAGCCAATTGTTAATCAACGATTAATTAACAATTAAGCTTTGCTCTCCGAAAGTTGAAACGGCATCGTGTTCTACGATCAAAAAACTACTTCCGTGAATTTTTTCAGATTTTTCCGGTCATGCGTGTGGATTTTCATATCAGCAGCCAATTGTTAATCAACGATTAATTAACAATTAAGCTTTGCTCTCCGAAAGTTGAAACGGCATCGTGTTCTACGATCAAAAAACTACTTCCGTGAATTTTTTCAGATTTTTCCGGTCATGCGTGTGGATTTTCATATCAGCAGCCAATTGTTAATCAACGATTAATTAACAATTAAGCTTTGCTCTCCGAAAGTTGAAACGGCATCGTGTTCTACGATCAAAAAACTACTTCCGCGAATTTTTTCAGATTTTTCCGGTCATGCGTGTGGATTTTCATATCAGCAGCCAATTGTTAATCAACGATTAATTAACAATTAAGCTTTGCTCTCCGAAAGTTGAAACGGCATCGTGTTCTACGATCAAAAAACTACTTCCGTGAATTTTTTCAGATTTTTCCGGTCATGCGTGTGGATTTTCATATCAGCAGCCAATTGTTAATCAACGATTAATTAACAATTAAGCTTTGCTCTCCGAAAGTTGAAACGGCATCGTGTTCTACGATCAAAAAACTACTTCCGCGAATTTTTTCAGATTTTTCCGGTCATGCCTGTGGATTTTCATATCAGCAGCCAATTGTTAATCAACGATTAATTAACAATTAAGCTTTGCTCTCCGAAAGTTGAAACAGCATCGTGTTCTACGATCAAAAAACTACTTCCGTGAATTTTTTCAGATTTTTCCGGTCATGCGTGTGGATTTTCATATCAGCAGCCAATTGTTAATCAACGATTAATTAACAATTAAGCTTTGCTCTCCGAAAGTTGAAACGGCATCGTGTTCTACGATCAAAAAACTACTTCCGTGAATTTTTTCAGATTTTTCCGGTCATGCGTGTGGATTTTCATATCAGCAGCCAATTGTTAATCAACGATTAATTAACAATTAAGCTTTGCTCTCCGAAAGTTGAAACGGCATCGTGTTCTACGATCAAAAAACTACTTCCGCGAATTTTTTCAGATTTTTCCGGTCATGCGTGTGGATTTTCATATCAGCAGCCAATTGTTAATCAACGATTAATTAACAATTAAGCGTTGCTCTCCGAAAGTTGAAACGGCATCGTGTTCTACGATCAAAAAACTACTTCCGTGAATTTTTTCAGATTTTTCCGGTCATGCCTGTGGATTTTCATATCAGCAGCCAATTGTTAATCAACGATTAATTAACAATTAAGCTTTGCTCTCCGAAAGTTGAAACGGCATCGTGTTCTACGATCAAAAAACTACTTCCGTGAATTTTTTCAGATTTTTCCGGTCATGCGTGTGGATTTTCATATCAGCAGCCAATTGTTAATCAACGATTAATTAACAATTAAGCTTTGCTCTCCGAAAGTTGAAACGGCATCGTGTTCTACGATCAAAAAACTACTTCCGCGAATTTTTTCAGATTTTTCCGGTCATGCGTGTGGATTTTCATATCAGCAGCCAATTGTTAATCAACGATTAATTAACAATTAAGCGTTGCTCTCCGAAAGTTGAAACGGCATCGTGTTCTACGATCAAAAAACTACTTCCGTGAATTTTTTCAGATTTTTCCGGTCATGCCTGTGGATTTTCATATCAGCAGCCAATTGTTAATCAACGATTAATTAACAATTAAGCTTTGCTCTCCGAAAGTTGAAACGGCATCGTGTTCTACGATCAAAAAACTACTTCCGTGAATTTTTTCAGATTTTTCCGGTCATGCGTGTGGATTTTCATATCAGCAGCCAATTGTTAATCAACGATTAATTAACAATTAAGCTTTGCTCTCCGAAAGTTGAAACGGCATCGTGTTCTACGATCAAAAAACTACTTCCGCGAATTTTTTCAGATTTTTCCGGTCATGCGTGTGGATTTTCATATCAGCAGCCAATTGTTAATCAACGATTAATTAACAATTAAGCTTTGCTCTCCGAAAGTTGAAACGGCATCGTGTTCTACGATCAAAAAACTACTTCCGTGAATTTTTTCAGATTTTTCCGGTCATGCGTGTGGATTTTCATATCAGCAGCCAATTGTTAATCAACGATTAATTAACAATTAAGCTTTGCTCTCCGAAAGTTGAAACGGCATCGTGTTCTACGATCAAAAAACTACTTCCGCGAATTTTTTCAGATTTTTCCGGTCATGCGTGTGGATTTTCATATCAGCAGCCAATTGTTAATCAACGATTAATTAACAATTAAGCTTTGCTCTCCGAAAGTTGAAACGGCATCGTGTTCTACGATCAAAAAACTACTTCCGTGAATTTTTTCAGATTTTTCCGGTCATGCGTGTGGATTTTCATATCAGCAGCCAATTGTTAATCAACGATTAATTAACAATTAAGCGTTGCTCTCCGAAAGTTGAAACGGCATCGTGTTCTACGATCAAAAAACTACTTCCGTGAATTTTTTCAGATTTTTCCGGTCATGCCTGTGGATTTTCATATCAGCAGCCAATTGTTAATCAACGATTAATTAACAATTAAGCTTTGCTCTCCGAAAGTTGAAACGGCATCGTGTTCTACGATCAAAAAACTACTTCCGTGAATTTTTTCAGATTTTTCCGGTCATGCGTGTGGATTTTCATATCAGCAGCCAATTGTTAATCAACGATTAATTAACAATTAAGCTTTGCTCTCCGAAAGTTGAAACGGCATCGTGTTCTACGATCAAAAAACTACTTCCGCGAATTTTTTCAGATTTTTCCGGTCATGCGTGTGGATTTTCATATCAGCAGCCAATTGTTAATCAACGATTAATTAACAATTAAGCTTTGCTCTCTGAAAGTTGAAACGGCATCGTGTTCTACGATCAAAAAACTACTTCCGTGAATTTTTTCAGATTTTTCCGGTCATGCGTGTGGATTTTCATATCAGCAGCCAATTGTTAATCAACGATTAATTAACAATTAAGCTTTGCTCTCCGAAAGTTGAAACGGCATCGTGTTCTACGATCAAAAAACTACTTCCGCGAATTTTTTCAGATTTTTCCGGTCATGCGTGTGGATTTTCATATCAGCAGCCAATTGTTAATCAACGATTAATTAACAATTAAGCTTTGCTCTCCGAAAGTTGAAACGGCATCGTGTTCTACGATCAAAAAACTACTTCCGTGAATTTTTTCAGATTTTTCCGGTCATGCGTGTGGATTTTCATATCAGCAGCCAATTGTTAATCAACGATTAATTAACAATTAAGCTTTGCTCTCCGAAAGTTGAAACGGCATCGTGTTCTACGATCAAAAAACTACTTCCGTGAATTTTTTCAGATTTTTCCGGTCATGCGTGTGGATTTTCATATCAGCAGCCAATTGTTAATCAACGATTAATTAACAATTAAGCTTTGCTCTCCGAAAGTTGAAACGGCATCGTGTTCTACGATCAAAAAACTACTTCCGTGAATTTTTTCAGATTTTTCCGGTCATGCGTGTGGATTTTCATATCAGCAGCCAATTGTTAATCAACGATTAATTAACAATTAAGCTTTGCTCTCCGAAAGTTGAAACGGCATCGTGTTCTACGATCAAAAAACTACTTCCGTGAATTTTTTCAGATTTTTCCGGTCATGCGTGTGGATTTTCATATCAGCAGCCAATTGTTAATCAACGATTAATTAACAATTAAGCTTTGCTCTCCGAAAGTTGAAACGGCATCGTGTTCTACGATCAAAAAACTACTTCCGCGAATTTTTTCAGATTTTTCCGGTCATGCGTCTGGATTTTCATATGAACAGCCATTGTTAATTAACAAATTATATAATAATAGAGCTTTGCAACGCGAATGTTGGATCGGAATCTGGTTCTGCGATGGAAAAACCACCTGTGTGAATTTTTTCAGATTTTTCACGTGATGATTTTAACAATTCTTATTCCGGGGCCCCGTGCCCTATTCGTCCCTGCATTTTGAGGTTTGGCTGCTAACTCTGGCTGCCAACTTCAGCTTCATAGTTTTTTCCACGCTTCAATTGTGCAGCCTTATTCTTGGTAAACTAGTTCACGTGATATAATCATTTTACAGTTCTTTCATACTTGATAATAATGCAGCTGTATAAATGTAGAAGTAGATGATGCGTACACTAGCATGAATTGGACACTTGTTTCTGGTCAAATTAGTTTTTTCTCTATGGAATTTTATTTCAAGCACCCAACGTTTCTGTACATCTCTATATAATTATAACATATGTTTGCAGAGATCGTCGGAAAAGTCAGGAGTCCTATCCTCGTGACGGAGGAGATGATCTCAAAAGTTGTGAAGGACTGGTTGCGGCATGCAAACGGGCGGCTGCTGAAAGAGAGACCGTGAGTTTTCTATTTACATATTTCATTGTGTTATTAAGGGGGGTGCCAACCTACGAGAAGGATAAAATGGTCATCGTATTCAATGTTTGATTGCGGTGAGTATAAAAGGCGGAAAATAATTGTGAAAAAAGCATTTGAAAGCTACGAATTTCCGCTTCAAACTGAAAGAAAGAAAAATCAAATATCACAAGAATCAGGTCCGCTGCGTCCATTCGAGTAGAGCTCTGCGAAAAACTGTTTGCGAAACGGCGACCACGTTTATAGGCAAACGGAACATCGGAAACACAAAAACCAATACTTTTTGGAATCGTCAATGTACCCTCCAAGCTTCTATAAAGAAGCTCTGTATCAAATTTCAAGTGAATCGGTCGAGTACAACCTGAGATATCATGGACACCGTTCCGAAAAAAGTAGTTTCGAGAAAAACGCGTTTAAAGTTTGAGGTCAAGTTTTGCGCAGTCTGAGTCGTTCAATGGCATGTTATACTCACTTTTTCTTAATCAGCGATCACTGCTCCGTACAATGTGCCTTCTTCTATTTCAAATGTCATGTTTAGTGAAGCCTTCTCATTTAATTTTGCAGTTCTAGCTTCCTTGGAGGCGTCAGAAGATCTCACCTCGGACCGACTAATTCGGGCTTGATCTCGTTTGTTTGCGAACATGCGGGATTCGGGGCCGATTGTTATTCCCATATCAGACATTTTCTTAAAGGGTTATACTATGGAAATATGCCAAAAAAATCGATCTTTTCAAATTTCTAAACCAGAATACCCCCTTAAGCAATGAAATGACTTTTCGTCATTAATTAAAATAAGTAGCTGTTGCAAATATACACGGTAATTTTATATTTCGCACACTTTCAGGCCTAGGCTATACGACCATGTGGAGGAAGCTCCACCTGCAACAGAAGTTGCCATACCAGCTGCAGTAGAAGTTGCCATACCAGCTGCGGCAGAAGTTGCCATACCAGCTACTACAAAAGCTACCGCAGAAGCTGTATAACTACTGCTCTGTTATAATTTTAATACTTCATCATACCTATACTTCAGTACCTATATTATACAGGATGTATCACCTCATGTGTTCAGAGTGGGAGGGACTTAGTCGACGCGAAGTCGTGCCCCAAGAAATTCTATCTTTCATTCTCATGAGAATTTCGACTATGAAAATCTTATACTTGTTGATTGGATATAGGGGCCCGGCTTCGCGTCGACTAAGTCCCTCCCATTCTGAACACATGAGGTGATACTTCCTGTATATACTTACTAGTCTTAAAAAAAAAATTGATTTTTCACGCTGCTACCCCTCAAAACTGGAGATTTGATCTAAAAAAAACATCCTCACGAAGAGGGAGCTCTGTAGCTTAAGTGGAAGCTGCCACTCTTCGGACTTCTCCAATTATAACAGCGAATTAACGTCTATGACGAACTTGTTGGGTGGAAAAATTTGAGACCATGGTGATTGTATTTCGAATTGAGCAAAAAAAAAATTTAACTGAATAAATTTTTTTTAATTTGAGTGAAAATTTAAAAAAAAAATCCAAAATTTTAAATAATTTTTTTATTTATTTGCTAAAATTTTTTTTTCTTAATTCTGAATACAATCTCCATGGTCTCAAGGTTCGTCATAGACGTTAATTCGCTGTTATAATTGGAAAAGTCTAATGAGCGGCAGCTTTCACTTAAGCTACAGGGCTCTCTCTTCGTGAGGATGTTTTTTTCTACCAAATCCCAAATCTTGAGGAGTAGCAACATGAAGAATGAATTTTGTTTTTTTTAAACATCCTAATACTTACACATTATAATTTTATTACTTTAATACTTACCTATTACATATATTATACTTCGTTAGTACTTTTATATTCTCATAACGTTATCATTTGAATACCGGGCGATTCTTCGCTTACATCATAGTGATTTGGGTAGCGGACCGTCAGTTGTTAGAGTTGTATATCTATCTATATCTATCTATATCATATATGTAGATATACAACTCTAACAACTTACGGTCCGCTACCCACATCACTGAGATGTAAGCGAGGAATCATCCGGTATATCTGAAATATATATCAGTATAAAATTTCCACTTCTTGAATCATTTCATAAAATCTACCTATACCGTGAAACCGCAACCTATTGAGTTTTGTAAGTAACCCTTGAGTGAAAATACTATTGGTGTTTTTATAATTGGACCAAACAACTTTGACAACAATAGCTGCTCATACTTTTTTGGTATGAAGTTAAAGATACCGACCGAATTTTTTCATATAGGGTTTGTCTCAGAATTTCTAAAATTTAAATATGAACTCGTCAGCATATCCTCGGGATTTCTTCAAGAAATGAATTTTCGGTCCTACGATATCCTTGGGATATTCTGGCGAGATCGTCGGATATCCATCATCGACATCCGCAGGCTATTGCGGGACCGGCCAAAAACATGTCCCTGGAATGTCTACGGAACGTCAACGGATATCGTAGGATACCCTGGCGGAAATATTTTTACGAATTTTCATGAATATTTTCAATAATTTCTACGCATCAAACTATGACGTTTTACGAAACTGACTACGAATTTTCAATGCATTTCGGACAAATATTAGTTTTGTCGTAGTAAGCTGTAGTTAAAAATCTTAGAATTTCGTAATTTCTAGTTGAAGACGTACTTGAAGAATTTTTTTTTTTTTTTTTCAAATGTCATAATTAATGCTAGACAATATTGGTAGGAAGTTAG
Organism: Tenthredo notha; assembly: GCA_914767705.2. Lineage (NCBI taxonomy): Eukaryota > Metazoa > Arthropoda > Insecta > Hymenoptera > Tenthredinidae > Tenthredo > Tenthredo notha. Next base: position 15,084,817 of record OU611911.1, on the reverse strand, counting down.
AATGTTTCGTAGATTGTCATAGAGGGTCATAGTTCTGCTGGAATTTCCGAATAGAAACGGATACAAAAAGAGTGTAGCCGTTTCAACTAAGTTTCTGGTTCCGGGTTTTCGGACATGTAATCAGATTATCAGATTATCATGATAGAGGATCACAGTTTGTTTCTATATCTGAATTCGTTTGTATCGGTGTTACCCAATCAAATTTCTCATTTTATTTTTTCTTTAACATTGTGTTTTCATGTGGGTCACCCATCCAAATTCTGGTCGCAGATGAAATTGCTTAACTTCGTTGATCACCTGACGTCCGGTGTCGATCTGGATCTAATCGTCGACTGTTACAATCTGTAACACTTTTCGACTCAATAGGTAAAGTTTGATTTGTGAGGATTTACATCAATATGTATGTAACTGTAACTGTTGACCCGTGGCGGGTTAATTTTCAGTGAAATGAAAATAAATGATTAAATCTAGTGATAAATTCTGTCACCATATGGCATCAAGTTACAGTTAATTATGAGTGTTAACGACGTCGTCGCCGGGGGATCTTACCCTCCCCAGTCCGGAATCCGACCCTCGGACTATTACTTTACTTGCACTCCTTCACTCTAAAACCCCGAAAACAAAACTTCATTTTTCGGGTTATGTCCGCAAATTTGGGATTCGGCCCCACTGTGCACTGCAACGAAAAATATCGTTTGTAACACGGGCGTAATATTTTATGCCCTCGTGTGATGCCGTAATCACTCGGGGGCTATCTCCGACGACCTTTGTGTACGGCGATTACACGCGCGTATAAAATTTTACGCCCTTGATTTCATAATTGGGTGTAGGAAAATCTAATTGTTCGAAAATTCTTGTAGAAATTTGTAATTATTCACAAAAATCAATTGAAATCTGAGTGAGAAAAAAAAAAAAATTATTTTGGGGTCGTAAATTTCTGTAATAGATTGTAGAAAATTTTAATTATTCGTAAATGGTAGAAATTCGTGAATATCTATGAAAATCGATTGAGAACTACAAAAAAAAATTTACATATTTCGGGGTCGTGAATTTCCGTAATAGATTGTGGAAAGTTTTCATTATTTGTAAATTGTTGTAAAAATTCGTGAATTCAAATGAAAATTGATTATGAACTACAAAAGAATAAAACATCATTTTGGGGCCGCAAATTTCCGAAATAGATTATAGATAATTTCTCTAATTATTTGTAAATTGTTGTAGAAATTCGGGAATTTCTATGAAAATCGATTGAGAAGTACAAAAAAATTTTACATATTTTGGGGTCGTGAACTTCTGTAATATATATGTAGAAGGTTTTGATTATTTGAAAATTATTGTAGAAAATCGTGAATTTTTAGGAAAATCGATTGGGAACTACAAAAAAAAAATTACATATTTCGGGGTGGTAAATTTCCGTAATATATTGTAGGAAGTTTTGATTATTTGTAAATTATTGTAGAAATTCGTGAATTTCTATGAAAATCGATTACAAACTACCAAAAAAAATCTAAAAGATTAAGAATAGGTATAAGATAGGATAAGAAGCTTGTGTAAGAAAAAATGTAAAATAAATGTAAAGAGGACGGGCGGAAGCTCTTGTAACCCTGAGGGGAACAATAAAGAAAAAAAAAAACTACCAAAAAAAAATGATATATTTTGGGGTCGTACATTTTCGTGATTGGGAGTAGAAAGTTTTAATTATTTGTAAATTGTTGTAGAAATTCGTGAATTCAAATGAAAATCGATTACAAACTACAAAAAATAAATGATATATTTTGGGGTCGTACATTTTCGTAATTGGGAGTAGAAAGTTTTAATTATTTGTAAATTGTTGTAGAAATTCGTGAATTTCTATGAAAATCGATTACAAACTACAAAAAATAAATGATATATTTTGGGGTCGTACATTTTCGTAATTGGGAGTAGAAAGTTTTAATTATTTGTAAATTGTTGTAGAAATTCGTGAATTTCTATGAAAATTGATTACAAACTACAAAAAATAAATATATATTTTGGGGTCGTACATTTTCGTAATTGGGTGTAGAAAGTTTGAATAATTCGTAATATTTTGTTGAAAATTGTAGGATTTCCTAATTATTTATTAAACGTAATAAATTTTCATAGTAATTCGTTAAATTCTATGACAAACTGTTACGAAATCTATTGTTTTCTACGATTTTTCACAAAATCGTCATTTTCATAAAACGTTGTAGTTTATCGTACAAAAAATTTCCGCCAGGGTATTCCGTGGATATCCAAAATATCCTGAATGATATCCATAGGATGTTGTTAGGACTGCCATGTGCTGTGTGGGATAAAGTTCATGTGAAAATAGGGTCCATAGGGAGTCAAAATAAAAATCTGAAAAAATTCGAAAATTATTTTTTCCACATTTGGAGCTGATTGAAGGCCATCGAAGATAACTTTTTTTAACGACCACCCTAATATACATATACACTAGGGTGTGCCAAAAATAAAAAATTCAAACGCGCATGATGATTCCGGTAGAGCATTTCAAACAGAATATTTCAGCCAAATATGAGCTTTTAATATTTATATTTAGAACTGACTAACTCAGTTTTCGCATTTTTGATTTGAATAACATGTAAACAAAAAATCTGAAAATTTTTGAATTGTTCTAAATACCAATATTAAGAGCTCATATTTTACTGAGATATTCTATTTGAGATGCTCTACCAGAATGTTGATGCGCGTTTGAATTTCTTTTTTTTTTTTTTCTCGGCGAACCCTAATATACACGCACATACATACAACCGTTTTCAAAATTGTGAGAAAAATTTGAATAAATTAATTACAGTAGACTCTAGATATATCGCCGCGCGGTATATCGCCGTACGAGCGAATTCCCCGCCACACGTATTCGCACGCACACAACTAACGCTCCCCCACCTCGGTTGCGCACGCCGCTGCCGGCAAACACGTCGCAGTGCCACTAATTGCCCAGCGCTCACTCTTAATAGCGGTTTTTAAGAAAACTAGTCAAAACAAACGCGTACAAACTACATAGCGGATTTGGGTGTGAATGCAAAAATTGTATGTTTTTTCAAGGAAATGTCTGAAGTGAACAAAAAAGCAGGTTCAGGAAAAAGGAAACGTAAAAACTTTCCTATATTAGATAAATTGAAAATATTAAGAGAACTAGACAAAAATGGATCAACAAAAGCAATTAGTGAAGCATATGATATCCCAGCGAGAAGTCTTAGAACTTGGATAGCTGACAGAAAAAAATATGAAGAGTATGAGCGTACTTACCAACTATCAACCAATTCCAAAAGAATCAAAGTACAGTAGACATCCCCTTATAAGAGTGGCCTAGGGGCTGTAGGAGAAGTTTTTCTGAGAATTACAGTCCCCCCACTACCGCGCGTCATGAGTTCGTTTCGTCAGTTCCTTTATAAGAGTGTTATACTTAGTTGTATTTTGCACATATTTCTGAAGGTTTGTCTTGAACATTATATGGTGTTTCATGTGATGCGTTGAGTTTTTGATTCAATATTATTTAGTAATTTGATTCTTCAAATAAAAAATATAAATTCAAATATACGATAAATTACTGGTGAGTTAATTATGCATAACTTCTTCTTCACATGTAAGTTATATTTGTATTGATATATATCTATTATTTTCTATTTTTTTGACTGATTCTTATTTCCCTAAACAAATGTCATACGTCTATATTTGAAAAAAAAAAAAAACAGATTGTGATATACACTCAGTGACAAAATTAACGGGCCACTCAAGTTTTCCGGAAAAAACATCGTTTTTCGAAACGGTATTACTCAATGAAAAAATATTTGTAAAAAATGGTCAGGGAAGCATTTTACAGGTTGAAACGTCATCTTCGAGCTCGTTTCCGAAAATTTCACCTGCGATTGTTTTTCACCTGTTGGCACGGGTTTGAATGAAGAGCTGCAAAATAAAAAAAAAACCGACATTTTCAAACTTGGCTGCGGGGGTGAAGAAAGATCGCACAAAATTTTCACGATGATGGTTGTGTAGCCTCAAGTCTGCTCTTCAAAACTGTTCTAGAAATTTTTGTCTACGACTTTTTTTCACCAGGTTATTGAATTTTTAGTAAGGACAGACCGTTTTGACGTTACCCAGGATGCACCACGTGGAGGTACGGTCTTGAAGCACCCCATGTGTTTGTGTATGTCTGTGTATATGTTTGTGTGTGCAGGCAGTGATCAGGACCCCCAGGTGCGTCACTTCCTAGGTATTCATGACTCTAAACCCTCAATGTGTCCTGATTTAAATCAAATCGAGCATATTTGGGATATGCTGAATCGTGAATTGCGTAGTTGACGCGTACAGCCAGCCAATCTTCATGAGTTGAGGGTAATGCTCGTCGAAGCATGGAACGCAATTCGCCAGATCAAAATTCGAGCGTGCATCAACATGCGCGAACGGTTGGATGCGGTGATTCAAAAGAGGGGGTGGTAACACAAGATTTTAAGAGAACCATCAATTCACACTTGCTAATACTCACACGTACGCACACAAACAGCAAACACATGCAGTGCAGAAAGTGCATTGAGGGTTTAGAGTCATGAATACCTAGGAAGTTACGCACCTGGGGGTCCTGTTCACTGCCTGCTCACACAAATATACACAACACACACGCAAACATATGGGGTGCTTGAAGAACGTACCTCCACGTAATGCATCCTGGGTGACGCCAAGACGGTCTGTCCTTACTAAAAATTCAATAACCTGGTGAAAAAAAGTCGTAGACAAAAATTTCGAGAACAGTTTTGAAGAGCAGACCTGAGGCTACCCAACCATCATCGTGAAAATTTTGTGCGATTTTTCTTCACCCCCGCAGCCATGTTTGAAAATGTCGGTTTTTTTTTTATTTTGCAGCTCTTCATTCAAACCTGTGCCAACAGGTGAAAAACAATCGCAGGTGAAATTTTCGGAAACGAGCTCGAAGATGACGTTTCAACCTGTAAAATGCTTCCCTGACCATTTTTTACAAATAATTTTTCATTGAGTAATACCGTTTCGAAAAACGATGTTTTTTCCGGAAAACTTGAGTGGCCCGTTAATTTTGTCACTGAGTGTAGTTCTTAACTGTAATTTTTAAAATTACATATTTCGAACTTGAACTCATATACATTATATAAGTTCAAAAATGTATACTTTATTATACAAATTTTCTCTTATATTGTGACAATTATTTTATATCTTTTACAGTGTAAAATGGCATCAAATTCAAAAGACAGATCAATACAAGCTAATGAAACATATCTGAATGATGTAGGATTACAGTTAACGAATAATCTTGAATCTACAGGTATTGATAATCATGTTAATACTGCAAAAACAACACAAGTTAAAAGAAGAAGTTTTTCTTGTGAAGAGAAGTTAAAAATAATTAAATCATTAGATACCAAATCGAAACTAGAAGTATGCAAACAATTTTCTTTGAATGAAGGTGTATTAAATAAATGGATAAAACAAACAGTTGAAATTGAAAAGTTGTGTAAGAATAATCATACTAAAAATTTAAAAAAGCAAAGAACATCAGACATTAAAGAGCTTGATGACACATTATATACATGGTTTCTCCAAGAACGGGTAAAAGGAACTCCTCTGTCTGGACCCATTTTGAGAGCACAAGCTTTGATTATAAGTACTGAATTAGGTATAAAAAATTTCAAGGCTAGCGAGCACTGGCTGTATGGCTGGAAAATTCGAAAAAATATTCGACACTTACGGATCCAAGGCGAAAAGTTGTCCGCTGATCAATTTGCGGCAGACCAATATAAAAATAATCTTCGAGAAACTATTCAAAAACATAGGCTAACAAGAGCACAAGTATTCAACTTTGATGAGTCATCATTAAATTTTAAAATGCTGCCAGCATTTACATTTGTAACTCATAATGAGCGTCAAGCATCCGGTTATAAAAAAGACAAGAGCCGTGTCACATTCGCAGCCTGTTCTAATGCTGAGGGTTCTTTAAAGTTACCGGTTGTTGTAATTGGAAAAGCTCAAAAGCCGCGAGCATTAAAGAACAGATCTATTAAAGATTTACCTGTCTTCTACACTCATTCCAAAAGCTCTTGGATGACTACACAAATTTTTAAAACTTGGTTTGAAACAGAATTCGTACCGAGAGTCCAAGAATTTCTGCGTCAAAAAGGATTACCCATGAAAGCTCTTCTTTTGATAGATAATTGCAGGTCACATGTCATGTTGAATATTGGGGAAATTGAAACAGATTTTTTCCCGCCTAATGTAACGTCCATTTTACAGCCTATGGATCAGGGCATCTTAGAAACTTTAAAAAAACGATTTAGAGCCCAACTGGTATCATTTATTGTTGAAAGTGGAAATAATGGCTCGTCGATTCCAGAAATTTTGAAAAATGTTAATATCAATAACGTAGTAAACTGGATTAGTAAAGCATGGGACGAAATGCCATCAACTACTATCTACAGGTCTTGGAGAAAATTGTGGCCTGTAGCGACATGTCATGCACAAACTCAAACAGAAGAAGAACTTATCGTGTTGACTCCGTTAGATTTTATGGTGGCTAGCGAATCAGATGAAACTATTTTCAATGATATGATCGGCACAGATAGAGTTGTGCAATCGTTAAGATCACTGAAAGAATTTTCGGGTATTGGGATAGAAGCCGTAGAGTCTTGGATGGTAAATTACGATCCCCGAGGTAAACATATGTAGTTTTAATAATTAAACCATGAATTTAAAAACTTATGTAATTCAGAATTTTCCTATTGATATTTTATTTTTTAATTTATGTCTAACAAGACTGTTTTAAGATTATACTAATAAAAATTTGGTTTTCTTATGCATCATGAAATAGATGAGACGGAAGAGCCAGAAAATGAGAAGTTAACTCGTGAAGAATTAATGGCACCAAGTATTTTGAATCATGATATTAATAGTAATAGTATTGACAGTAATAATAGCTTTACGGTTTTATCAGAAGCATTGAATGTACTTAATGACATGTACTGAAGATCATATGAATATAACTGAATGAAGATAGTTTTTCATTGAATCATTATTTGTTTATTCCTGGAATTCTATTTTAAGAGAAATTATTCATAAGTTCGTTCTTGATTTTAACATTAATGCTTTGTACTATAATTTATAATTACGAATAGATCTGCGTTTTTCGTGTATTATGTTCGACGCTTATAAGGGAATGCGTGAAACAAAACTCAGAAAACGGTATTGGGTGGGGGGATGGTGATCTGAGCTGAGTTGCGTCTATGGCGGAGAATGCTCTTATAAGGGGACTCTTATAAGGGGATGTCTACTGTATCAATCTTGGACAAGCTCGAAGAAGCATTGTACATATGGTTTGTAACGGGTTTTCCTAGGTTCGGGTAACCAAGGAAGATAAGCCGAATACAAACCGGGGGCCAACGGGTAGGTAGGGGATGCTGTTGGGCGCCAGACTTCCTTGGAAGTCCTCTCTCTCTCTCTCTGGGACCCTCCGACTAACTACTACGATAGAGGGATTTCGTAGGGGCGAGGAATAAAGACACCAGTTGTTTGATTGAAAATACTTATTTATTTAAAAAAAGAAAAAAAAAGAAAAGGTGGCGAATTTAGGACCACGCCCGCTACCTGGCGTATGTAAAATTAGGAAAATAATATCTTGACTCTACTCTACTATAAATTACGTTATTAAATAAATTATCACAAGAAAAAGCAAAATGAAAACTGACTAGACTAAAAATACAAAAAAAACTATAAACTACTAGTCTGCACTACCGTGCTCTTGGGAGGGACGGTAGGGAGGACCAAGTCGACTCGACCTACGGTCTACCTCTCTCGCTCTGGCTACGGGACAGTCAGCTGTCACCGTAGCGAGAGTGCGTGCCTCTCTCGACGTCTCTCGCTATACTGGCGCGGCGCGCGGTATAGCGGCGGCGGAGAAGTGGAGGGGCAGGCAGCGGTTCAGGAGAAGCGACAGAGCTCTGACACGCCGCAGCTGAGTGCGAGGCGTGACGTCAGCCGCTCTGTGGCCAATATGGCGTCGAACTGAATTCGGTCGCGATCGGCGCAGCGGTGACCAATCTTGGCACGGCTACGCGCAACGAAAACAGGCGTACCGGTGTGCTGTATTTTTGAATCCAACGGTTCGCGGGGAACGGTTGGGATTCAGACACACGGTTTCGAGGCCTAGGGAATAATACGGGGTGCGGGTTGTACTAGAGGGAGTATTGACCAGAAATCGGATTGATCCTACCTGGTCGTGACGATCTCGCTGCCTCGGTTGCGACGGTATTGTTCAGTAAGACGGTCGGAGAGCCGGGGTTATGCAGGGGTCGAATATATCCAAAGCAGTCGTCAATGTCCAAGATCCAAATCAATAGTCACAAAGTATAGCCGGGTCGGTATCCACTCCAAAATCACTCTCACACTCTTCAAAACTCACTCTCACAACTCTCCACACTCTTTCTCTACTCTCTCTCTCTCTCTCTCGACTTCCAACTTGGCTTTTTCCAAAACTCTTTACAAAAACGGCGAAATACACGAGGTGCACTCTAGGTTCCCAAAAATGGAAGTGATTTCTCTTCCGGTGTTAGTACCAACCGGCATCACCCGGCCTGCGGGCGCTGGCGGCGACCGCGTCGCCATAAGCGAGGGTCTGCGGCCAATAGGCTCCGCAGGGAAGTCGGGCGGCGCGATTTAAATCGGGCGGCCGGACTTCGGCACGACCGTAGTCCGGTTTAGCGGAGGTCTAAACGTTGCCACGTTACAGGTTTCATAGAAGTGTTAACAGTGGAATATCTCTGACAGGTCCTTTAATTATGGGTGAGATTGATATTTCTGATTCCATTGTTTAAAATATTTATATCTAATTAGGGTATTTTTTTGGTAAACATTTGTATACGATTTATGAAATTCAAATTGATTACACAGCTCAACAAAAAAAAAAAAAAAGAGAGAATTTTGTTGCCCTTGCTATCTCTACGGATTTTTTTGACTAACTATACACACCTTGCAAATGAAAATATAGGCCGTATACCAGATTCGCTCAATAGAATTTTCATATTCAGAAATTAAATTAAATTTTTCTCATAAATATTGCTTTTTACAGTGTAATATAAAAATGGGCGGTTATTCAAAAAACTAGAGCCGATCCTGCCAAATCATTCGTAGTTCTCTAATCGTCAGAAAATCATCTTATAACCACTCTCATATCAAGGATAATAAAGTCACTGTGGGGTAGTGTTATTATACAGAAGTTACGAGTGAACTAAATCATTCTTTCAGCAAAAGCTAAAGAGTTGCACTTGGATCTGAAAATCACGAAAAACTTTGTCGCTAGTGAAGGTTGGCTGAGTAATTGGAAAAAGAAGTATGACATACGTCAATATACGAGGTGTGGTGAGAAATTATCGGCAAATACTGTAGCAGCTAATAATTTCAAAACGCATTATGCAAAAACAATAGAAGATGAGCAATTAAGTTTATGTCAACAATTCAACGCAGACGAAACGGGATTAAATTTTAAAATGATGCCAAAAAAAACATTGGCCGAGAAATCGCATCTCACACCAACAGGATTTAAAGTAAACAAAGAACGCGTGACAGTTATGTTATGCAGTAATGCAGATGGAACATTGAAAATTCCTTTAGTAATTATTGGCAAATCTGCTAAACCCAGAGTTTTAAAAAATCTTCCACTATCGTCGCTGCCTGTATATTACACTCACCAAAAAAGTGCTTGGATGACCGCACAAATTTTTAAACGATGGTTCAAGGACGAATTCGTGCCTCGAGTGACTGCGTTTTTAAGTAAGCGAAAACTTCCGATCAAAGCATTGTTGCTGCTCGATAATGCACCTTGTCATCCCTCTTCAGAAATTCTTGCGGTTGGTGATATAAAAGTGAAATATTTACCACCGAATTCAACATCGATTATCCAGCCAATGGATCAGGGCATCATCGAGAATTTCAAAAGGCATTACAGATCATTATTTTTGCATTCGATACTTCATGCCCAAAAAAATAGTACTGACGTAAATACGTATCTAAAAAGAATAAATATGAAAGATATCATATACTGGGTGAATGATGCTTGGAATTCCGTGACTGAAGAGACTATTTTTAAATGTTGGAAAAACTTACTGCCTGCTCACTACTATGAGAATGTTCATGGAAATCTGACCCATTCTGTAACGGATGAAAAAATGTTGAGTAATGTCCGTGAAATAAATGAATATGGAAATGTTGACGAGAGTTGTATACAAAACTGGATTCATTCCGATAAAGACGATATTTCCGTACCATCAAATTCTGAAATAATTGCAATGGTAACTGCAGATGATACAGAAGGTAAAATCAATTTATAAGATTACTTCCTCTACATAACACTGACTTAAATAAACTTTTTATGTAGTAAACATCTGTTTGAAGAGGAAACTGCATTTTAACTAATCAAATAAAAAGAACAAGAAATTAAATATTACGATTGCCTTACTTTTTATTTTCACAGTACTTTTTTGAATATATTTTTGGATTCTCAGATTTATGAAGAGTATTGACAATATGATTTTGAGAAATATTAAGTACATTGACAAACGTTTTAGTTTAGGAATTACGTATTGCGCCTATAGTTAGAATTTTTCTTAAGTTTCGTTTGTTCATGTTTCTACAGTACAAGATCAAGACGATTGTAGCCCGACAAAAAGCGTAGATCCAGAGGAGGCAGTTTCTGCAGCTGATATTTTGCGTTCGTTTTTCGAAGAAAATCAATGGTTATCCGCTTCAGAATTAGCCGTGATAACAAAGGCAAAAGAAATAGCGAAGAAAATAGCAATTTCGAAGTGATATTTGAAATCGTTAGTTTTATCCACGTTGTGTTCTAAAACATTGTGTAATCAATGTATTGTGTAATGTTTATTGAGAAAGTTCAAATATCATTAAGGAGAGAAATTGTTTGTTTTTTCATCAGACCCTCCGTTTTATAATGTTGAATGTGCTACCATACATATAGAAGATACAACGCTAAAGATGTAAGTATACTTATAATATCATCAAGCCAAGCGGTACACGGGCATGTAAACACTGCCAAATACACGTTTTGAAATCCGCGCGCGTCTCCCCATTGGCTGCGCAGGCCGCTAAAGGCGTGACTTCGCCACTAGACTGCCACGTGGAGAGGGCTCTCGACTTATGGCCAATTCCGAGAATTTTCCTCTCCAACAGCCCCATACCGCGGCGATATATCTAGAGTCTACTGTATCAATGTGCGCAAAATGATAAAAATGAAAAGTAGGTTTCATTTTATTCAAATAAAGATAAAATATTATTTCCAGAGAAATTGTCGGATATGTGGAACTGATCGAAAGTACACGGATAGTGGGGAAGAAAAATTTGAAGCTATTCAAATTTTTCATGAGTAACGGCATGGGTGACAGAATACAAATAATAATTCGGAATGAAGCAATTACTAAGTTCGAACACTTAATTCAGCCAAATTATGTGAGTACTCGAATATCGGGCATGTTTATATTTTTAACTAATAGAGTCAAAAAATACTAAATAAAACTTTTGAACTGAATATTCAACGGAATACCGAAATTAGTACCTTTGAATAAGTATCTCGACTTCATCCGCTTACCAAGGTCGAACGGTTTACTTTTGGAAGTTGTGCACTGAGAGAAAAAGCTCCTCCTGAATTGACCATAAATGAAAGGTTCAAATATTTTTAGTTAGAGTCACCTTATTCATGGTACAGTTCACCATTTAGTTGTGGTTAATGATATGAATAGAAAAATGGTTGACAAGATAATGGTCGCGTATACCACTTGTTCAACTCAGTAAATGCAACCGTGAATTCATTGTTATAACTACCATGTTAAAGTGGTGGGTAAGCCATAATTATAGTAAAACAAACCATAGGCCGATAGGTTGACTTATGAACTTAGCAAAAGTGAGATATCACCTCACATGAAGTTATGTTAACCTGAACTAAAGTCGATTTGACCATAAATTCGGCGGTGATCCTACCATATCAGTGATTATACGTAACAATCGCATGTTGTTAATTTGAGCCTATGAATGTTCAGCAAATTATGGTTGATGCCACCGTATTGAATTGGTGGGTGAGCCATAATTATGGTGAAATAATCCATAAGCCGTTAGGTTGACTTATCAACTCAGCAGAAGTGTGATGTCACCTCACGTAAAGTTATGTTGACCCGAATTAAAGTCGATTTGACCATAAATTCGGCGGTGATCCTACCATATCAGTGATTATACGTAACAATCGCATGTTGTTAATTTGAGCCTATGAATGTTCAGCAAATTATGGTTGATGCCACCGTATTGAATTGGTGGGTGAGCCATAATTATGGTGAAATAATCCATAAGCCGTTAGGTTGACTTATCAACTTAGCAGAAGTGAGACGTCTTCTCGCCCGATGTCATGACAACCTGAAGTAAAGTTGATTTGCTCATGAATTTGGTAATGATTCTGCCCTTTTAATGATTAGCGTTACGATCTCACATTGTTAGAATCTACTGGGTATCCAAGTACATACACGGCAGGCTATAATTATTATCTAATTCTGGCGGTCGCCACCATATTGTACGTAGAATATAACAGCATTCATGATGTGGTTGGAACATTTATAAATTCATGCTGCAAGATTAGTTTAACTCTTTATACGCATGGGGATCAGCTCCGACTCTTGAGCGACAGTTCAAGTCATCGTTTATGATCCAGCCAAGTTACGTACACTCACAATAATGAAAAACAGGTAAAAAGTTTACTTGGGATAACTATATCATATAACTGTAACGACAATAATTGTAGTTAGGATGACTATATTTATAGTTGGGACTACCATAATATGGTATATATAATACCCAGATAGCCAAATGTCCGTTTAATTGCGTGTTAATGCTGCAAATCAATTGCAATTGATGACAGCAGATTTACCGTCGTTAACGTCCGCGTCAAGTCTTGTTCTTGATGGCAACATAGTACGGCAATTGATTGCAGCGAAATGCTAGCAATATGCCGTCAACTATTTCACATATTTTAAGTAAATTCAAGTTAGCATTATTCCGACACGAGTGTGACGGGTGAAAATGACAGCAACATGCTGGCAAGAATAGAGCAATTAATGAGCAAATAAGGGAGCAATCAATGCTGGACGCGTTCTCGACGTCGGTTTGTTTGCGTCACTGAAATTTTTCGCTGTAATTAAAATGCTGCAATGCATCCAATTAATGCAGTTTCAACTGCATTTGTATGTTTATTGGCTGCAAAGCATGAATTTTAAAATACAGCAAAAATTGAGGTACGCAATCACAGTGGATGATTTTTGTTCAAGTATGTGACCTTACTTGAGTCGATCTAGCGGAAGAATGACCGTCACCGATAACTACAATTATATATATATATAGACGAGAAAACAATGCGCGTTTTTCCCGGAAATTTTCGGCAGCTATAAACAATAATATGCCGCAATAATTACAGCAAGATGCTCACGATAGCGAACAACTGATGCCTCCCAAATATTGGCAATAGTTTGCAGAATAATGCCGCAATAATGACAGCAAGATGCCTACGATAGCAAGCAACTGATTTCCGTTAAATATTGACAATAGTTGGCAAAATAATGCAGCCTTTGTATTACACACTATTGCTGTAAATTTTTGTAATTATTGAATGCTGGATGAATTGCAGCATTTTTGCGTCACCTAATTACCGACGAACGAGTGCAATTGGTTGATAGCAACGTTTGTCTGGCTGGGTACATACTATTGCTGTATATTCGATTGCAGTCATTCAATGCTGGCTGAATCGCAGCATTTTCACGTAACTAAATTACCGGCAAGCGAGTGCAATTTGTTGATCGTCACGTTTGGCTATCTGGGTAATAGTTGTATATGCACCCATTGGACAATTCATTTGTGAAAGCAAATTTTTACTCATCACAATTTATAAATTATCACATCACATTTATAAATGATGTCTCGGATAATCAAATATTTATTCACTTTAAATATCTGTTTTTATTTCATACGTATATTAAAAGATTAACTTTGATTCAATAAAAATTAAGTTGTAACTGAATTGTCTATACAGTGAGCTCATATACAACTGGACCATTTCTCTCAGTATATAGTTTATGCCTGCCATATGCACCATATGAGGAAAAAAAAATTTTTGAGTCTGTATTGCAATCAGAAGAATTTCTATCCTGAAAGATGCGGCAGCCATGCAGGTCACATAAAATAATATCTCTTTTGCTCTCTCTTTTCCTTTTCATTGACGAATACATACTTCTTCTCCTTCTCCTTGGCTTATACGCTTACGGAAGGTAGTCAAGTAAGGAATACATAAAATGATGATATAGTATAAAATGATAAAGCCATGATTATACCAATTAACCTACAGATGTTACCACTCGATTCGGAATCGCAAGCAGGCAGCCTATAGCGCCACTAGCGCAACCATGGGGCGTGAACCGAGGCTTGCAAATACATAGTTAGATAAACTTTTATTTTGACTCTATGGTTGGCACAAGCGTTCTTGAACTACGAGCTATGGTTGCATTTCTTCCGAGTTCCGGTAGCTACGTCCGGCGTGCTCTTACCGGCATCACGTGCATTCGAACACCACGCGGTCGACGCTCAGGACCTATTCGAATCAGATATATTCAAAAGTGATAATGGATCGAATTATAACTGTGGACGGTCTACTTCATTCGTGGGGGCTGGATGAATATATAAACATTTTTACCGGTAAGTACATGTAAAAATGCCAATATAATTCCCATAGAAATTTGTTAAAAAAAAAAAAAAAAAATTGAAAAACCTCATGCTTCGAATATCTGAAACTCGAGCACGCGTTTACATTTCATTTATTCCCGATGAAACGCACAATACTTCTTTCTTGACAATTTTCTTGACAATAATTGAATTCTGAGCGTTGATAGTAAAATTCGCCATTGTCTCTTCTTTCTTTGTTCGTGCGTTAAATTAAGGAAGCATACGGTATGGTTCTATGTACCATATTTTGCGTCAGATCTACCATACTATAAGTTGAAGCTACCATACTATGAGTTCGAGCTACCATATCAATAGTGCACGTTACCATGTGTTTTTCATTGTATATGCGGTTGAATGATCTCCACTATTAATCGTCAACATCAATACTGAAATTCATACTTAATCTTTTAATGGGACTGTGCGATTAGAATCTTGAAGAGAATATGTGACTTCTCACGTTGAAGTATTACATTCTAATTATGGTCTAACAAAAACATATCTCTCAAAATTTTTCTCCATCATTCGGAAAAAAATGGTAAGATTAACTATGCAGTTGTTACGGGTGACGACGCAAGTATGTAGTAATTGTTGTAAGTAAACGTCTGTGAATCCATTATTAGAGCAAATGCGCGCGGATAAATGTTATATCACAGCTACAAAGTTGTGGCATCTTAAGGCCCATCCGTAGTCGCCCACCTCCTTTTGATACAATGTGACACATTTCGATTATTATCCGAGCCCAGGCGTCAAAAACGCAAAAAAGGCTAACGCTGCGCGAATTCAAATTCAATACCGAACACATACATCCAAAAAAATGTTCGTTTCGTGCGAAAATAGAGACTACAAGTGGTTTTTACATTTTTCGTAATGTAATGTTTTTCGTAACAATGTAATAACCATCTCTAGTCTCTATTTTCGCATAAAACGAACATTATTTCGGACGTATGTGTTCGGTATCGAATTTGAATTCGCGCAGCGTTGGCCTTTTTTGCGTTTTTGACGCCTGGGCTCGGATAATAATCGAAATGTGTCCCATGGTAACAAAAGGAGGTGGGCGACTACGGATGGGCCTTAAGATAAAATGAGGAGCTGAATTTCAAAAGGGTATCTCTTTAACCCGTCAGCACGCGCGCTATTCTCCCATCATTCTCTAGGCGCGCGATGAGAGAAAGTCTCACGCGTCGAGCGCGTACTAGTCAGACAAAGACAGACGCTCAATGCAAGGGATGCTTTTTCCTTATGGATATATATACTATATGCTCGTTGGAAAATTGTTCGAAGCAAGTCCCAACAATACATTTCACTCATCACATCGGCGCCGAACACCGCCGACCGTGGCCGAATCGCTCCGAAGGAGCCGTACGTCCCGACCGCTCTTAGGCGCGCAGTGAGAGAATGTCTCACGTTCCTCCGCCGCCGTCGATAAAATATTTTTTTTCTCATTATTGACCAACGTTGGATGGTTCTGATTGGCATCACAAGAAAGGGGGATAATTACTTGAGGCATAAAAAAAGTTTCATTCGAATATCTGCATTTTTGGGGCGTGTTTCCTATACCGTGAAAATTAGTGTGAGAGAAACTCTCATAGCGCGCGTACTGAAGGGTTAATTTTTAGTTTTTTTCAATACAAATAAAAAACTGTCTACTTTAAGCTATAATTTTTTTTATCAATTTTTTTTGATTCACATGCATAGTGCTTGTGGTGATACAAGCCGTGAGTCAATTTTTATTGAAATTTTTTTTTAATTTCTAGTGTAATTAATATTTAAAATTAGAAAAAGTGCCCTTTTGATCCGAATTTATAAACAGATACCCGTTTGATCCAGAGTGATAAAAAAAAGTACCCTTTTGATTCAAAGTGATAAAAAATATACCGTTTTGATCAAAAGTTACTAAGCAATGTATCTTTTTAATTCGGATAAATTAAAAAAAAATTTTGTCTTCATCTAAAATAACTAAAGATGTTTCTGGATTACTTGATTAAAATAATCATCGAAAAATATTTTTTTATCAAAAACAAACAAAAATTTTTCAACAAATTATTTATTTCTGGAAATAATAACATATTTTATAAAACCAACTATGAAAAATTAACTATTGAACATTAGAACAATTTATTATATAAAATATTAAATTACAAACAATTAGTTAGAATTTTTGAATTTTTACTTCAGAAAATTAATATTAATGATAAAGAGATTAATATTAACATTAATATTGATGATAATTTTAAATTTTAAATTAATATAAAAACATAAAAAACATAATAATAATAAAAAATATATAAACAATGTTTATATAATTTATTAATAATGATAAATACTGAATTATTTATTAAATTTTTCAAAAAGATCTCCTTTTGATCCCAAGCGTAAATTTAATTATTTTTCTTATGTTGAAAAAAATTTGAATTCATATAATTTGATGAAAAATATCAATAGAGTTTAGGATTTTCTACCAGATTCTTGAAAAAAAAAAATCGAAAATTTATCAAAAGATACCCTTTTGAAATTCAGCTCCTGAAATATAAAAAAATTACTCATATGTCAAGTGAAATCGAAACTGCGGCCGCTCCAGTAGAAATGCCCGCGCCGTTGTAGTTCTGTCAATTAAGCCCTAAATTAATTTTTTTTTTTCGTACGCGTGTTTGAGCCTCTCGAAGGACCTCCCGAAGAGGAATTTTTAGGATTCTGTGATTTCTTCTTCCTACCCTTCCCTAGGGGTTGCGCACTTTTAATTTCAGGGGCTCTTTCAAGAAGCTCAGAAACGCCTACAAAAAAAAAGAAAATTCAGGACTTAATTGACTGGACTAGCTGGATTCATTCAACCAACTAAGTTTTTCCCAGTGTATGAATTGATTGAAGCATCTTGCTTTGCGGGTGGTATCTTTCTTTGCGTATATTAATTTTGAAATTGACGCAGCATGTTGCCAGAAGTAATTTTTAAACAATTTATTTTGGCAATTTTCTATATATGCATATTATCCAAGTCTCAATTTCTTCTTTATTTTTATAGAGCATGATATCAATGTCGACACGCTCTTTTCCATGTCATTGGAAATCCTGAAGGAAATAATTCCCAAAGTAGGGCCTAGATGCAGATTCATCAAAAATAGAGATGATTACCTTCAACAGGCAATAGATTCCAGAATCACAGTAAGACATTATTCACATACACTTTTTTGTATTTTGTGGACTTTACCCAACTTGACTCATTTCATTGATATACTTGTTTTCTAATTCAATCTTGATGTGTCTGCAACTTCTGCAAACAGTCTAATTATTTTTTACAATGCAAACACTTTTGGATCGAGATGCTTTTATGTATATTGCATGAAATAAAGATATTGATTAATGATGAGCCTGAATTCGAAGGTGCTCACTTGCTCAACCCTTTCTTAACTTTACTCACTAATTCTGTATACAAAAATTACTTTTTCTCCGATTTTATACTTCTTTTCCATATGTTTTGACCAATTAGTCGACTGAAAGTACTACGATTTCGTTTTAAATATATTTTAAAAGTGCCAAGCTTTCGTTAAACATATCCTGCGATCATCTATGGACTTAATTTACCTAAACTCAACATTCTTGAACGCGAACCTTCTGATTTTTTTTTATCTCCATTCTTCAGATTGATGGAAGCGTTTCACCAGAAAATTTACATACTCTGGAATCATCGGTCGAAGATTCGAATGTGCTACTAGCCCCAACAAAACCCCCGGTTTTGAATATAGACACAGTTATACCAAACCAATCGAAGAAAATAAACGAAACACGAAATAACAGTAATGATGGACAGGTACAGAAACATCTATGAATATTTTTCTGTAGACTTAAAAATTCTCTTCCAACCAACTTGCTCTGTGAATTTCACCAGTTCTGTAGGTAGATTTTCATACCGATACGCTATCTAGAATTTCTATAGCTATAACTGATTCTCTGATACTATCATGTTCACAAACGGGATTTCCAAATTTCTGATAATATCATGTATAAAACTGTTATCAGTCAATTTTTATGCATGCGACAGACAAATTTCATATACACATGCAATGCAGTATTTTATCGAAGTGTTTTATTTTTTTCTGTTGTTTGTATAATAGAAGTTAAGAAAATTGCTCGAGCAATCCAGTACAGGGCGGACTGTATTATCCCGGATCAGACTGACAAATAATGACCGAAAAAAACTATGTCATCTCATAATAGATAATCTACTCGCAAAATCGTCAAAGTAGGTACCTAACTAATTTTTTCCATCAACGTGGACTTTCTCTATGCAATAACAGAATACAAATGCAAAATTCTGTATTCCATAATCAATTCATCACTGGATAATACTTTCATGTAGTTCAGTTTTTTAAATGTTCTAATTGTTTTTTGGATGTTGCAACAGAGCAACATGTGCTATTTCCATGCATGAAGTAGCTAAAATTCTTCTGTTCTATATATTTCTAGCATAGCTATATTAAATAGATATTTATGTTTGTATTAGAATCACTAGCGAAGAATTTCGTTCCTGGACACATGAAATAACTTCAATTTTCAAAGCGGAAAAACCTGAGATTTATTACAACCCAAGTTGTGGCCAAGAGAAAAGGCTTGCCACAGGAAAACTGTGGGATAAGTACACGAATTTACGAAAGTACGTCAAGAGCAACAAGGAAAATAAGATCAACAACAACAACAACAAAGCTACAGTTCCAGTTAAAGACTCTGCAATTCTAACCAAACTGCGCAACATCTCTCCCGATGACTCCCAACTGATACAATATTGGAAGGATACCTTCGACATACGTGAGAGGGGAGATGGTATCGGAGATTATTACGATAACTATCCAGTATTGAAAGCGCCGATCGGAGCAGAGTTGGTAAATGCTGACTAGAATATATTTGAATGATTTTTATTAGCCTGGTACAGGTCTTATAATGTCATCATTATTTACATTATTCGAAGATTGAAACAGACTTCAAATTAGCCACCAAAACCAACGCAGAAACATTTCTGATTAACTGGCCTGATGTCGCAGACCGAATTGTGAGATATGCTAAAGAAAAAAAACTGTGCGACATTCTTTGTAATCTGCAGGCTGAAGGTAATTTCATTTTTATATGGGTAGGTATCTTATTTCTTTAGTTATATCTAAACAATTCTTTTGAAAAATCAACTTTCATATTTCCTCACAGGAATTCCTAACGAAACATTAGCTCTGCTAATACTGCCAAATCTATTTACACCAGTACCAGTACCGACCAAAAAAAAGAAATCCTGGAAGCCATCAAAATCTGAAATATCGGAGGCTTTCATCCTTCAAATGAATGTGAGTAGAGCGCACTAGAATGCAATCAATAATTAACATAACACTCAATTCTAATTCAATCGGTCTTTATTTCTCCAATACTATACAGGAAGACCCAGAATCCACGGGCCACATTGGATGGGCGTATTCCTTGTCAAATTTCGAGACGAAAACTTCTTTACGAAAACTCTCTCCAGGTTGTCAGCTCCATAGTTTTTGGCCGTCACGTCAACTGCTCCATAGTTTCAGCCGTCCGGGTCATTCGCTTCATAGTTATCGGCTGTCTAGGTCTACTGCTCCATAGTTTTATCTGTCCAGGTCATTTGCTCCATAGTTGAGGTCATAAAGAAAGGTTCTGATTGGTCAATTGCGATGTTCAATATCTCGAACAGTTGGCCTCAGAGAGTTTTCGTAAAGGAATTTTAGTCTTGGAATTCGACAAGGAATATGCCCATTCAATGTGGCCTGTGAGTTCTGGGTCACCCTTTATATCTAAATAAATATGAATTCTACAGATCCAAGATGGACTTGGTTTTCAAAACATTCACAAAAAACATGTTTATTGCAGACTATCGCAGAGTACGAAGAAAAAATCACAAACCGCCGTAGCAAATTACAGGAGTATGGTCTTCAACTACAACCCTTAGTCGTCGCTGTTGGACCACTACAGAATCTGACTACCTACGTTATCATCAATGATATCAAGTATGTAATGAGCAGTTTAATGGGAGCTGTAGACTTGTGCTTTAAGTCGTACTATGCACTCACTGCACATTATCCGGTTGATTGTGAAATTGTATGGCAGTTTTTACAGTGCTATTTATTCAAAGTTAGCGATAGAATACACGGGAAAAAATTTCCTAGTATCCATACGCTATGGCTAGAATTGGAATCAATGAATAGACCCGATTCTTCAAGTTCAAGCTCCGATGAGTCAGATTCTTTGACTCAACATTCAACCTAAGGCTATTTTTAAGATAAAGAAAAACTTTGCATCGCCGTCTGTAGACTTATAATAGCACTTCTCAATATGGATACACAATGCAACATTTGTTTTAAATATTTCAATGAGAGGTATCTAGATATGCATATGAAACATATGCACAGATCAAGTAACTTTACAGTATATAAATGCCTTACTGATCCATCTTGTAATCGAGTTTTCCCAACTAAAAAGTCTTTGAGACAACATTCAGCAAAAAGTCACAATATACCTCCAACTATGGTAAGCGAATTAGGGAGTATAAGTATTGAAGGCACACAACTTCTTGATACAATAGATGACTCTCCTTCAAATTCAGCAGATGAAGTTGATGTGGTAAAAATTCCAAAAGTGAAGTTACCAACTGACTCGGAACTCACAACTAGTTCGATCGAAATTATTTCAAAACTTTATGCCGACCCAAGTCTTGCCAGAGTTCAAGTGGACCGTGTTGTCAGCTACTTCCATAGATTTCTTAATAGTGACTACTTCAATTCTCTAAAACAATCAATCAAAGATTGCAATTCAAACGAAGATAAAGATCTCATTGTTGAAAACTTTGAAAAGATTCAAAATACTTTTGATAAATTGAAAACTGAACACAACAGATTTAAAGTACTGAAGGAACTACAATGCTTCGTAAATCCCAAGCGTATATATTTCGGGTGTATTGAAGAAAAGGGTATTAACGGCACACTGAGGGTTAAGGAAGTTTGTGGACAAATAATACCACTGAATTTAGTATTCAAACAGTTTTTTAAATTACCAGATATATTCGACCTAATACATAATTATTATTTATCGTTGATGTCAAATAGCACAACTTCCATATGCAATATAGTCCAGACAGAGTTTTGGAAATTAAAAGCATCACAGACGTCTGATAAAATTATTTTCCCCTTATTTTTATACGAAGATGCCTTTGAAACTGGAAACCCATTAGGATCGCATGCTGGAATATATAAATTATCTGGGATGTATATTCAAATTCCTTGTATTCCTCCGGAATTTCGTTCACGATTGGATAACATTTTCTTAGCTCAAATATATCATTCTGATGATTCTAAAGCTTTTCCGAAGAAAACCATATATGGACAGTTAATTTGTGATTTGAATGCATTAGAAACTGAGGGCATCGAACTATCAATTAAAGATCGTAACTTAACTGTGTATTTCAAAGTTGCCTTAATATTAGGTGATAATCTAGGTTTGAATTCAATGCTTGGATTCGTGGAAAGTTTTAATTCAAACCATTCGTGTAGGTTCTGTAAGATATCACGCCAAGAATCGTCAAAACTTGTTCGTGAAAATCCGAAACTGTTGCGAACGAAGGCAAACTATCAATCCGATGTTCTGAAAGACGATATCAGTACGACTGGTATCAAGGAGTTGTGTGTCTTCAATGACTTGACTAGTTTTGATGTATGGGAAAATCACTGTGTAGATGTTGCGCATGACTTAGACGAAGGGGTGTGCAGATATGAAGTAAATAATCTACTATGTCATTGCATACTAAAGAAAAAGTACTTTACATTAGATACCTTGAATTGGAGAATAAAATACTTCAATTTTGGCTCCCAGAGCAATAGACCTCCGTTAATATCTGCGCAAAGTTTGAAAACCAATGGTATAAAAATGTCTGCTGCGGAAATGCAAAGTTTTGTTTTAAATATGAGTTTAATATTTGGTGACCTCATAACCGACAAATTAGACGAGCACTGGAAGCTCTTCAAGCTTTTGCGAAAAATTGTCTTATTATCGTTTTTACGAGAGATCACAGAGCTGACCCCTACCACTATGGTATCACTCGTTGCAAAACATCACAGGTTGTACATTAAGCTGTATGGAAATACACTCAAGCCTAAACATCATTATATGACACATTATTCACGTATCATGAAAAAAATTGGCCCGCTTCGAGCTCTTTCCTCAATGCGGTTCGAAGCAAAGCATCGGCCATCGAAAATATATGCTCATGTTACGTACAACCGCATTAATTTATGCTATTCAATAGCCATGAAGCATCAATTGCATTTGAGTGACGTTTTTCTGCATAACAAATCATTTATGCCTAGAAGAATTACTTACAAAGAAGATACAGCTCCTCTTTCTTTTTCCGAAAAACTTTTTTTACCAGATGGTAGTAAAAATTTCATAAAATTGAAACATGTGTCTGTCAATAATGTTAAGTATACAACCAGCTCCATTTTGCTCATTCGTCTTGAAGAGCTTCCAGTTTTTGGACTTGTCGAAAAGATTTTCTGCTCAAAAGATGACCTAACTGGTGTCAGTGAAAACGATTTGATTCTTATTGTCAGTCAGTTCCTGACAGTAAAGTATGATGATCATTTAGTAGCTTATGTTATGGGTGACCTCATTAAGTGTGAATCAATTAGATTAAATGCAATATGTGATACTAGTCTATATAATATCATAAATATGCCAAATGGACAGTCGTACATTCTTTATGATTGATAACGTGTTCTATAAGAAACCATTATTTTTACGTTTAGTATACAGTTGAAGTATAACAGTATTATAGTCAGGTGTAAAGTAAGTGCTTATGAGATGATCAAAAAATTTAAATATCATTATGAAAAAAAAGTCAACTCTAAGCTGTAAATGCAATTCGACGCCTCAGTCGAAAATCATGATATCTCAAATTCTAATAGAAGACCATGATATTTCAAATTGTGACAGAAAAACATATTTTAAATTGTCGTCGAAAAACATGTTATCCCCTACATTGGAGGTATCATGTTTTCTTACCAAAATTTGAGACATCATGTTTTGCTGCCACAATTTGAAATATCATGATTTTCTATCAGAATGTGAGATACATATCATGTTTTTTCACCGAGGCATCGAATTATAGACATAAGTGGTTTACAAGAACAATTTTTTTTTTTTTTACCATTTGAGTTTATAAACAGCAAGCTGTGAGAAAAATAGAACATGATCATCTCTCGAATTGATAAAAAAAAAGTCAGTTTTTTTAGTATTTTAGTCTATAACAAGCTGTTGAAGGAACAGTATATTATATATAGGGGCTGCAGTTGTCGAACGACTCAGTTTTTTCACTATTTTTAGTTTATAATGAGCAAACTTTTATAAAAGAACAGTGTACGATCTCTTAATTAACCCTTCGTATGAACACTGGGTCTTTTAAGGAACAGTCGAAATTTCCAAAATTCCGTTTGTTCCACTTTTTCGACTGTTCTTGAATTTTTATTAACAACGGGTTTAAACTTTTGACTTTAACAACTTCTGGGCCATGTAGTAGACACTTCAAGAAGTAACCCAGAATTTTTTCAAATTTTTTCAAAGCATGGAAAACTCCAAAAACTCGACTGTTCCCTAAAAAGACCCAGTGTTCACACGAAGGGTTAAAGAGACAGTTAATTTTACTATTTTATTTTATGAATATAACAAGTTGATACAAAAAAAAGTCTATGTATACTATTGTCGGTTGCAGAAAAAGTTGACTTTCTATACTATTCTATTTAAAAAAAAAAATATGGGTTGCAGTTGCCAGAAGAGTCCATTTTTTCTTACAATTTTAGTTTATAATAAAGCAATATTAAGATACGAACAATATACAATAATTGCCTTTCGATGAGAAAGTCTGTTGTCAAACTAGTTTAGTTTATAAAAAATAACCTCCTAGAGCAAGAATGTACAATCATCTGCTGATGAAAACTTCAGTTTCTTTTCTTTTTTAGTTCGCGAAAATTTTATGGCTGTCTCTGACAAATCCCGTTCTGTCCCTCTTGATTCCTATATACGTGTAAAAGATAGCATGTAAAATAAAGTGAAATATTAAGGCCCATCCTTAGTCGCCCACCTCCTTTCCGTACAATGTAACGAAAACGGGGCCGGGGAGACACATTTCGATGATTATCCGAGCCCAGGCGTCGAAAACGCAAAAAAGGCCAACGCTGCGCGAATTCTATTTCAATTCCAAACACATACGTCCAAAAAAATTTTCGTTTCATGCGAAAATAGAGCCAGCGTTTGGTTATTTCTTTGGAAAAAAAGCTCGGATAATCATCGAAATGTGTCTCCCCGGCCCCGTTTTCGTTACATTGTACGGAAAGGAGGTGGGCGACTAAGGATGGGCCTTAATGATTGCAGCAGTCGCGTCTTTTGGATCTGTTATTACTAAAATACACAATACCCCATGTTATACAGAAATATGTACAGGGAAGATACGGCTATCGTTTCCACTCACTAGGAGAGTATCGCACCTCCGGATCATCGATCTTGACAAAATTTATAGGGGTGATTCCTTGAGCCAAAATATTAATCACCTGCTGAATAACTCACCCTAATAAGCCTTTACTCTGTCAATTTACCTAAATGTACAACAGAAATCAGCGGTAACCTGGGTTTTGCAAATCGCCACGAAATAACCAGTTTTGGTGCTGCGTTATGAGATTCTAAATTGCACTGAATATTTATACATTGAATACAGTCATTATTGTACGTTAGATTGTTGAAATT
Organism: Tenthredo notha; assembly: GCA_914767705.2. Taxonomy (NCBI): domain Eukaryota; kingdom Metazoa; phylum Arthropoda; class Insecta; order Hymenoptera; family Tenthredinidae; genus Tenthredo; species Tenthredo notha. The sequence goes on along the minus strand of OU611911.1, from coordinate 15,059,230 downwards.
TAACATCCCAGCTATAGAAAATCACTTTTCTATAGCTGGGATGTTAAGGGGGGAAATAGGTGTAGGACGGGGTATTTTTAGTGATTTTCATGAATTTTTTTAACACATGAAGAATATATATATTTTATTCATACTTTGGGGTCATTTTACACATACATCCAAAAGCATATTGTAAAATTTTCAAATATTTTCCTCAAAAAGTAACGGAGATATCAGCTGCTGCGCATTGTAAGTCGCCATCCAGCTGGGCAATTTGTGTACATCCCGGAGGTCACAATTTTCATCTGAAATCAATTTATCAAAAAAATTTTTTTTCTTTCTATAAGTGTTTCTTCTTTTTGAACCTCAATCCTAACAAAAAAATTGAAAATTAATATTTTTTTGAGGAATGTGAAAATGTAGTATGATTTTTTACCATTTTTTAGGTATAAAAACAAAGATATTGTTTAGGATTGAGGTTCAAATAGAGCGTATTTATATAAAAAAAACTATGTGCTGAGTTTGATAACGATTGATCAAAAACTGTAGGAGCTAGAGTGTACACAAATTCTTAAAAAAGTAGTTTCGAGAAAACCGCGTTTGAAAATAAGAGTGGCAGTAAAGGTAAATTTAAAGCAGTAATAAATCAATTTAAACAACTTACCGGTTAATCAGCTATTCCAGCACCATATATTGCAGTCCTTCGTCAGCTTCATATGCATCATTTTCGGCTTGCAGCTTTTCTTTTTCTCCGTACTACGTGCCCAGTGCTCCAACCGTTTGACCGAGGGACACTCACTCAAACGCTTATAACTTTTAAACGTCGTGGAATTTTGATTTGAAATTTTCAGAATATATCTTTGAATATAGTTCTACTATCGATTTGTGAAAAAAAAATTGAATTTTTTGAAGCCTACACCTATTTCCTCCCTTAATTCAACATAATCACTTTTGGTGCAACTAACTTGGTTCATGGGTGCTGCAAGCATAATTGCGAGGTTGGGGACACTTTCATTCAACCATGTTATCTGGTTGTACATAGTAGGTGCAACTAACTTGGTTCATGGGTGCTGCAAGCATAATTGCGAGGTTGGGGACACTTTCATTCAACCATGTTATCTGGTTGTACATAGTAGGTGCAACTAACTTGGTTCATGGGTGCTGCAAGCATAATTGCGAGGTTGAGGACACTTTCATTCAACCATGTTATCTGGTTGTATATAGTTGGTACAACTCGATCTCTTCCAGGGGTAATATAACCATAATTTCAAAGTTGAAGAATCTTGCAACCATATAAAAACTCTGAGAAACTTTGAAATAGTTAGCTCAACGTATTTTCATCATGGTTAGTTAACCTAGAATTGCAAGGTTGTGAACATTTTCCAACCACGCTCAATGGTTGCAAGTGGTTCGAATAACTATTTTATATGGTTCCCGAAAGTATTATAATTTTAGTTTGCCCTACCATGTTTGAAAGGTTGAGGCCCTATACAACTATTAAAAATGGTTAGATTATGGTTGGCTGTACCGTATTTTTCTCTCAGTGTGGCAATGTTAACTTTTGATCAACATTGCATGAACTACGAAACCTGAAAATTTCAGCCAAATCCATCGGAAAGCCAGTTCCCATAAGAAATGTGCGAGGTCCTTCATTTCATTTACATTAACAGATATTGCATATCGACGGAACAACCTGCAAATCATGCACGAACCCGAATTTCAATAAAGGAACTGTCCCGTACGAATTAACCCTACACGAAAACACGATATTGAACGTATTAGGGAAACATGAAGTAGCGAGTGAAGCAGACAAATACGTGCCAGAATTAGTGAAACTAAAGAGCGTTGCTGATATAACCAAATACATTAGTAAGCTATTAATTATTTTTAATGATTCATGAACTACATTCGTGGTCACACCTCCGATTTCAATCAAGCTGGTCACACCGGGTCAAATTGACCCGAGCCATTTTTAAACGATTGCCGCGTGAAAATCACCCGTCCGATCGGCACCGGAAAAATGGTGAAAAATACATTGAACATTCTAGAAGATGTAGCAAAAGTCGGTATATCAACATTCAAATGTCAACATATTGAAAAAAAAATCGTCAAGAGGTCAATGCATTTTTGGTTTTTGATTTTTTGATTTCTGAATTTTTTCGATTTTTTTTAATTTTTGCATTCTTCGGCCACGGACTTACCGGGATTTACCTTCGAAGTTTATGCTCGGGTCATTTTGACCCGTACGTGGTGACCAGGAAGGATCAACAAAAATGAAAATAGCATCATATAACATCTAAGTCATAAAATGAAATAAAATAATGGGTAGAGAATGCACATGACATGTCTCATCTGGATTATACAGCGTGATTCTCTTTGCGCGCACCACCTGGTAAGGGCGGATTCCTTGTGAAATTCTAAGACTAATTTTCCTTTACCAAAAAGTCCTGGGACTAATGGTTCTCGGGCTACAGAAGGTCTTAGTTGACCAATCACAGAGCCTACAGCTGCTCAAGTTAGGGCCGGGTCAAAAGTAATAAAACTAGCAGTGCCCGTGGCGTGTCGATTTTCAGTGAAATAAAAATGAATGATTAAATCTTGTGACAAATTCTTTCACCATATGGCATTTAAGTTACAGGTGATTGTGAGTATTAACGACGTCTTCGCCGGGAGTTGTCTTCGCACAACATACGCTTTCGGTATCATTGACCAGGACCACCGCTACGTGATATTGTCCTCTAGGTCCACCATCACGTAGTTTCCGTTCCCCAGGTCGACCGCTACGTAGTTTTCGTCATCTAGGTCCACCGCACCGTAGTTTCCGTCCCCCAGGTCGACCGCTACGTAATTTTCGTCCTCTAGGTCCACCGCACCGTAGTTTCCGTCCTCCAGGTCAACCGCTACGTAGTTTTCGTCCTCTGGATCCACCGCACCGTAGTTTCCGTCCCACAGGTCGACCGCTACGTAGTTTTCGTGCTCTAGGTCTACCGCACCGTAGTTTCCGTCCTCCAGGACCACCGCTACGAGTTTGAGTCCTCCAGGTCGACAGCTACGTAGTTTCCGTCTTTCAGGACCACCGCTACGAGTTTGAGTCTTCCAGGTCGACAGCTACGTTGTTTCCGTCCTGCAGGTCTACCGCTACATAGTTTTCGTCCTCTAGCTCCATCGCACCGTAGTTTCCGTCCTCCAGGATAGGACCACCGCTACGTAGTTTTTGTCTTCTAGGTCGACCGCTAGGAGGTTTCCGTCCTGGAGGAGCGGTGGACTGGGGGACGAAAAATACGTAGCGCTGGACCTGCAGGACGAAAACTACGTAGCGGTCGACCTGGGGGACGGAAGCTACGGTGCGGTGGTCCCGGAGGACGGAAACTACGGTGCGGTGGACCTAGAGGATAAAAACTACGTAGCGGTCGACTTGGGGGACGGAAACTATGGTGCGGTGAACCCAGAGGACGAAACTACGTAGCGGTCGAGCTGGGGGACAGAAACTACGGTGCGGTAGTCCTGGAGGACGGAAACTACGGTGCGGTGGTCCTGGAGGACGGAAACTACGGTGCGGTGGACCTAGAGGACGAGAACTACGTAGCGGTCGACCTGGGGGACGGAAACTACGGTGCGGTGAACCCAGAGGACGAAAACTACGTAGCGGTCGACCTGGGGGACGGAAACTACGTAGTGGTGGACCTAGAGGACAATACCACGTAGCGGTGGTCCTGGTCAATGATACCGAAAGCGTATGTTGTGCGAAGACAACTCCCGGCGACGACGTCGTTTACACTCACTATTACCTGTAACTTAAATGCCATATGGTGAAAGAATTTGTCACTAGATTTAATCATTCATTTTTATTTCACTGAAAATCGACACGCCACGGGCACTGCTAGTTTTATTACTTTTGACCCGGCCCTAACTTGAGCAGCTGTAGGCTCTGTGATTGGTCAACTAAGACCTTCTGTAGCCCGAGAACCATTAGTCCCAGGACTTTTTGGTAAAGGAAAATTAGTCTTAGAATTTCACAAGGAATCCGCCCTTACCAGGTGGTGCGCGCAAAGGGAATCACGCTATACAGAGCGATTCTGTGGAAAATCACGCGCCTAAAAGGTAGACTAACGGGAAATGCTTTAATTAAGCAGATCAAACATCGACGATTGGGATTTATTTTCCACGTAATAGATGAAACCCAATCGTCGACGTGTGATTTGCACAATTCAGGCGTTTCCCGTTAGCCTACACTGAGAAAAAAAGTATTTTTTCTATCAAAATACCAAGTGTTACCGAGCGAGTTTAGTTGTAGTCAAAATACGTATTGCTCTGAGCAAAATACCGGTATTTTGTTCAGAGCAATACCGAATTTAGTTATGAGAATAATTCGCTGCGTCGCTGTCGCGATACTATAAATACTATAAATATTAATATATTACTATTATTATTACTATTATTTTTATTATTATTATTATTATTATTATTATTATGATTATTATTATTAATATTACTATTAAATTCCAAGTCATTTTATTTACTAAATCATGTCAAAAAGTGAGGTTATACCCGTATCACTGTGAGTTCGCCGCTCTGACTATACTAAATTTTAGTATTGTGATAATCAGTATATGAACGTATACTTCTGAGCAGTATACGTATAGTTCTGAGCAAAATACCATGTATTGTTAGTAGAGCAATACCAAGTTTTGTTCCCAGAACAAGAAATATTGACAGTGGAAAAATACTTTTTTCTCAGTGTACCTTTTAGGCGCGTGATTTTCCACTGAATCGCACTGTATACAGGGTGGTCCATTTTAATTTACGCAGGCGAATATCTCGAAAACTAACAGTTATAAAAGAAAAAGTTTCATACAAAACTTGAAGGGTTTTGAGGGGGAAAGATAATGCTGATATGTGTTGACTTGTGGACTTCGCCAATTCCGAGATTTCGCAAGTAACTTCGGATTTTAGATAGGGAACACATGTTTTGGTTGGGGGCAGCTGATAGCGAGATCAAAGACTCATTCAAATACGGAAGCAAAAAAAATTTGAAAAAAAAAAATTTGCAAAAAAAATTGGAAACAAAAATTTCGCGAATTTTTTTTTTTTTGCAAAAGATTGTTTTTTGTCTCTAGCTTTCAAACACATTCATTGTTTATCACTCTTGAGTCCGAAATAAGCTGTGTGTTATTGATCTACGAATTTTTTTTACTAATCTGGTACATTCAAACTTTCCAATTTCAAAATTGGCGAGAAATATTTTAAGCGAGAGTGATAAACAATTAATGTGTTCGAAGGCTGGGGACAAGAAAACAATTTATTGAAAGAAAAAATTCGCGAAATTTTTTTTTTCCATTTGTTTTGCAAATTTTTTTTTTTTCTAATTTTTTTTGCTTTCGTATTTGAATGAGTCTTTGTTCTCGCTATCAGCTGCCCCCAACCAAAACATGTGTTCCCTATCTAAAATCGGGAGTTACTTGCGAAATCTCGGAATTGGCGAAGTCCACAAGTCAACACATATCAACATTATCTTTCCCCCTCGAAACCCTTTAAGTTTTGTATGAAACTTTTTCTTGTATAACTGTTAGTTTTCGAGATATTCGCCTGCGTAAATTAAAATGGACCACCCTGTATAAAAATAATAGAGAAATTTGCGACGATCATATTTAAACAATAAATACATACACATAATACAGCACTAGGATTATGAAGCAAACTGAATGTCCGTTCTCATACTTTAATATTATCCATGATAGAAGTCCAAGGATACCTGAAAACCGTCTTTAGAACAATGAATAAGCTAGGATCAGCTGGAACCAATATAAGTACAGGGTCGCTAACGGATGGCGAGTATAAACTAGAAATCAGAACTCCAGACAGCCAGGAATTGTTAGACTACGGCAAAGGAGACCATATAGAGATTGCAGGATTCATACAAACAAAAAGTTATTCACAGCTTCATAAAAATAATAATCACCAAGCACGTACATAAATCAATTCATGAGTAATAGATATTGATTTATTTATTTCTAGCCGATCCAGTGCACATATATGTAAAATCAGAGAAATACATTAGAAAAATAGACAGTCAGAAAATGTCTACGAAAAATTTGTTGGGAGGAGTAAAAACTCCAAAGAAAGAAAGTCAGATTCATCCGCAAGAAGATGAATATAATAAACGACCGAGACAGTAACCCAAACAAAAAAACCGGAGTAAAAGCAGGATAATTTCAATATTCAATTGCTTCCGTTCACCATGGTTGCCTATGCATAACTAATTCATGGTGAAATCTGAAACGAGTAATTTTGACCTGCGTATATTTTTTTTTTTTTCATCGTTATTATTCATAAAATTGAATAAGTTTTCGAATATTATCATATATTAAAAATAATTAATATTGTCAATAGTTATTATTTTAATTAGGTCCTGCGATACCTGTTTTGTTTTTATCCTACTCCCTGATTTGGCTACCTACTGTAGGTATCTTTCTTAGTTTAAGATATAACCCATGTTTTTTATTGAAATAAAAAAAGTTACTATTAGAGATTCTTTCGATTATTGTGACGAATATACAGATGGAAAAAAAATAACCCTAGAATGGCACACTGGGGTACATTCGTACCCCAACCTGATTTTGAATCTTTCGCAAAAACAGGGATCGCTCGGAATCGAGCCCGGACCTGAACCATAATTCAGTTTAGAGTCTTGAGAGAGCGGGGATTTTCCAATTGTTTGTAATGATCATTTTTACACATGTAAAGGAAATATACTTCCTTCAAATATTGCCGCGCTCCGCCGAGCGTCGGTACATGATTACCACAAGAGCGTCACCAAAAACGACATGCTGACTCATTGTAACCTAACCTTAATAACTACATAACTTATGCACTTGTGATTAGGAACTGACAGCTTAATCAACGAACATTAAATGTCGTTTCTTTTATTACAGGTGAGACTCTGTAACTGATAGTTTTAGGCTTGTAAATAACGCAAATATATTCTTTTATTACAGAAACTCAATTGTGTTCTAGTCTGGGTGTCATAACTCCTCCTATAGTCGCATAAATATCCTATAAAACGACATTTACTGTAAGACTTACAAAGAAAGGATAAAAGAGATTATCGCGGGATGGAGAAACTAAGGTTCGAATTCACCGTAAAAGGGAAAAAAGGAGATGAAAAGACAAACATTCTGTGTCTAACCTCAATCAGCACACCTGAAGGTGAGATTTTTGAGATGCCAACAGAGTTTCAAGATATAAACCTACACACGGAATTGGTGAGAACAGACACTTTTAAAAAAGTGAGAAATGCTATCACGAAAAGGCACCAGAAAAGAAATGTCTGGATTGTACTGGATAACACCTTGAGAAAAACCTATATCGATAACGGAGGAAATGTTCAATTCGCCGACTGCATATTGGAAGAAAGATTTGAAGCACAACAACCTGCAGGACAAACAAGCACCATAGGTGGCATATCAAAAGAGGATTTGACGATGATTCTAGAAAACCTTTCTAGAAAAGAGGCAGACTCAAGGAAAAATCTAAATAAACTAGCAGAAAAATTTGTATTAGAAAAATTCAACAACAAAAACAGCAATGTAACTCAATGGATGGAGCTATTTGAAAGTGAATGTGAGCGTTTGAGACTACAAAAAGATGATGAAAAAATAGAGGTTTTACGGTTGTTCCTAGAAGGTTCTTCTACAGATTGGTACAGCTCAATGTTAATGAAACTCACAATTAATTCAGAGTGGACGGACTGGAAGGAAAGCTTCTGTGAAACTTATGCAGACAGAGGATGGTCACCCGTAAAATACGCAATCGGCTTCAAATATATGAACGGATCATTGTTGGACTATGCTCTAAAAAAAGAAAAATTACTATTAGAGATGAATAAGTCTATAAGCGAAGACATATTAATAGACTTAATCGCAGCAGGATTGCCAGACTACGTGACAGACAGAATTAATAAAACATCTGTAAAAGAAACAAAAGATATGTTCAATGAAATCAGGAGTCTGGAACACTTAGCGAAAAACAATACTCCCGATAAAAAGAAAAATGCACCCACTATAAACCCAAAGGAAAAACCAGAAAATAGAAAACCATGCAAAATATGTGATAAATTAGGTAAGAAGAATAGATACCATCCCGAGGACTCGTGCTGGTTCAAAAATAAACCCAACCTCACTGAAGAAAAAAACCAAATAAGATTCGTGAACAACTCGAAACTAGAATGTGAACTACAAGAAGATAATCCAAAAAACTAATCGTGCCGCCATTAATTGAGATAAAATTAGTATTGAATGATGATGTCGAAATATTTGGAATTTACGACTCTGGCTCAAATGTTTCATTGATAAATTCAAGACTGCTAAAGATCGACAAGAAAGAGCCAGGAATTTTAAACAATACTAGCCTTAAGACAATTAATGGCGTCAAAAAAGCAAGCGGTACAGTAAAAGTAAATATCAAAATTTTTAACATTCAGAAGAAAATCAATGTCTTTGTGATGGATGAAAGGAACTTTGACTACGATTTCCTGATAGGACTAGACTGCATAAAGGAATTTCAATTAACTCAAGATGAAAACTTGAACATCAGTCAGAAAAATCAAGGAAGAAAGAACAACAGTGTTTTTGAAGAAATAAAAAGCGATAAGTTAAAAGACAAAAACTCAGAAACCAACAACAGCCATAAATTGAGAAAATTACATGAAATGACCGAAAATCCCCAACAGTCGGTAAACTTCAACGAACATATAGAAGAGAAAGATTTCAGCATTCGGATGCATCAGTTAGACTGTGGAAAACAATCTGAAATAAACAAATTAATAAACGAAAATGCAACTGTCTTTGCGAAAGACAAATATGATATTGGTATGGTAACTGACGATGAAGCGCACATTGACCTATTAGTGGAACAATATTGCAGTAAAAGGCCGTACCGATGCTCATTCGAAGATAGAAGAGAAATTGAATCACAGATTGCGAAGTTATTGGAAAAAAAACTAATCGAAGAGTCGTACAGCCCATTCGCGGCCCCGGTAACCTTGGCATTCAAGAGAGATGAAAATAAAAAATCCAGATTGTGCATAGACTTTCGAGATCTAAACAAAATCGTAGTGCCTCAATCACAACCTTTTCCACTCATTGAAGATCTTATGGTAAAAACAAGGGATTGTAAATTTTTTTCAAAACTAGACATAAACTCTGCATTTTGGTCAATACCCTTGAGAATCTCAGACAGACATAAAACAGCTTTCGTCACGCAGGAAGGACACTTTCAGTGGACCTGCTTACCCTTCGGGCTAAAAACCGCGCCAGCAATGTTTCAAAGAATAATGTGTAACATAATAAGAAAACATAAACTGGCAGATTTCACGGTTAGCTATATAGACGACATATTGATCTTTTCGGAATCATTTTCAGATCACATTAAACATTTGACACAACTATTCCAAGCTATAAAAATAGAAGGTTTCAGACTGAAATTCTCAAAATGCAGTTTTGCCGAGAACTCAGTGAATTATTTAGGTCACATAATACAAAATAATTCAGTAAAACCACTAAAAGATAACTTGATTTCGATTAAAAATTTCCCAATACCGAAGACACAAAAAAACGTGCGCCAATTTTTGGGAAAGATTAACTTTTATCATAAATATGTGCCGAAAATAGCCATAAAACTCGATCCGCTACACAACCTACTAAGGAAAGGTCAAGAATTCATTTGGACTGAAGAATGCCAAAAGTCTTTCGACGAAATGAAAGAAATATTATGCACTCAGCCGGTACTAACAATTTTCGACCCAAACCGTCCAATACACATTTATACAGATGCCAGCCTCCTAGGAGTTGGAGCCGTATTGAAACAACCACAGGAAGAGGGAACAGAAAAACCAGTGGCGTACTTTTCAAAAAAACTCAACGAAGTTCAGAAAAGAAAAAAAGCCACATACCTGGAATGCTTAGCGGTGAAGGAATGTGTACAATATTGGCAACATTTATTAATAGGAAGAAAATTTACAGTGTTCTCGGATCATAGACCGTTAGAAAACCTGAACATCAAATCAAGAACCGACGAGGAACTCGGGGACTTAACATACTACCTATCCCAATATGACCTAAAAATTAAATACGAACCAGGTAAATATAATATCGAGGCGGACTGCCTCAGTAGAAACCCCGTCCTAAACGCGGATGAAAACATGGATGAACAGCTGAAAATTATAAACATCATAACACTGGAAGATATTTTAAAAGATCAAGAGAAGAATGAAGAACTACCAATGGCAAAGGATAAACTGATATCAAGAAAAAACATTCTGTACAAAAAAATGAACAAAATGGAAAAAATAATATTATCAGAAGAATTTAGCATCAAATTTCTCACAAAGATTCATAACAACTTTTGTCACGTAGGCATTCAACAGATGCAAAAAAATATATGCCCCTACTATACGGCGAGAAATTTAATCAAGAATATTGAAAAAATATGTAAAAGCTGCACAATTTGCATAAAGAATAAAACAAGAGGGCAGCCAAAATATGGTTTAATGTCACACCTTGGACCGGCAACAAGGCCTTTTGAAATCATGTCACTGGACACCGTGGGAGGTTTCGGTGGTTCACGATCTACAAAGAGGTACCTCCATTTGTTGGTAGATCATTTCACAAGGTACGCCTATATTCTAACGTCTAAGACGCAAAACGGATCAGATTTTACCAAACTAGTAAACAGTATTGCAGAAACCGAAGACGTTAATATGATTCTCTCGGATCAATACCCGGGCATAAACTCGAAAGAATTTAGGGGATTTTTAGATAGGAAAACTATACCAATAATATTCACGGCGGTGGACTCTCCTTTCTCCAACGGCCTAAACGAACGACTGAATCAAACACTAGTTAACAAAATCAGGTGCAAGATGAACGAAAACAAAAAGAAAGTGGCCTGGGGTGCGATTCTGGGTTGCTGGCGCTACTTAGCGCCTGGCGCTACTTATCGCCAACATGACCTCCCCTCAAACATACGATATTTTTTCGCCGGTTGCTAGGTAGCGACATAACAATATTTAGCGCGAAGCCTGTTCCGAGGCTTGTCGCTGCTTCGGCCAATGAGAACGCTTTATTTATTAAAACTCATTTATACGTGTGAGTTGTGACTCTAGCAGTATCTACCTTTCTTACCTTTTGTTTGATTTCAAATAACTTGCCGCCATATCTTATCTGTTTCAAAGAGGCGCGCACAAGCAATTTGAAAAAAGAGTTTACATAATTTCGCAAAATGAGGTGAGTGAAAATATATTGTGTATTAATTAACTTATGTAAATACTTAAAATACCGCTTTCAGACTTTAAAGATGCACTTTCTTATTAATTATACAAAATATTGATGAATGTGTATATGCATGCATGCAATTTCAGGGACGCGGTTTGAAATTTCCATAATTAACCGCTTTGATAATGTGATCTTGAAGAAAGATGAATGATAACTAATTATGAAATTACAATAAGAATTCCACTCTTTCATCCTCTGTTATTTATTGCTATCAATTTGATTCATTTTCACAGTTTAGGTATATTATAATAAATAAAACAAAATTCAATGAAATCCAAAATAAAGGTTTCACATAACTCTCATAAATCATCAATATACATTAAATGCATATTCTCATTATACAAATATCAATATTATTTCCGATTTATAATAAATATAGCAAAGATGAAGATAAAAATTTAAGAGGACCCCGAGTTACTGTCGAGCAGAAGGAGTTCGTCACGGACTACATGGCATCGCACTCGGACTTTGCGGCAGGAAAATTTATTGTGGGAATGGGTGCGGAACACTATAAGCAGCAGTGGATTCAGTTGGCTGCAGAAGCAAACGAAAAGGGACCCCAGAAGACCGTCCAACAGTGGAAAAAGGTGATAATAATTTGACTGTTATACCTATTAGATTAAGAGGGGATATAGACCTTGAAAATAGTTATTTTCAAATCACTGCTACGCTCTGAGAAAACTCATTTTTTTTTTTTTAAATTGATTAGTGCTATTTTGATCATTAGTTCATGATTTCTACAGATTTTAGGTCCTCCGATGAATAGAAATTTAGTCCATCGAATAAAAAGTAGTTGTCGTAGGGCATAGGTTGCTGTGTTGCATGAAATTTCTTCAAATTCGGAGGAAATATTCTGTATGAATGTAATTTAGGCGCAAACCAATATTATTTCATGACTTCAAGTTTTAGACATAGAAATATTTGATTGTAATATTTATTTCCATCATTTTTGAAAAAATATGTCCCCTAAATTACATTCATACAGAATATTTCCTCCGAATTTGAAGAAATTTCATGCAACACAGCAACCTATGCCCTACGACAACTACTTTTTCTTCGATGGACTAAATTTTTGTTTAGCGGAGGACATAAAATCTGGGAAAATCACGAACTATGTATCAAAATAGCACTAATACTAGGGTGGTCGTTAAATGGGTTTTTTCGGAATTTCTATGTTGGATGGATTTCAATCGGCTCTGAATGTAAAAATAATAATTTTGTAATTTTTGCGGATTTTTAATTTGACTCCCTATGGGCCCCATTTTCAGATGACCTTTTTTTAATTCGTAAAAATTATAATTTGAGTTCAGTCTACTTTAAATCAGCGAGATTGCATCGGATACGTTTTTTTGTTACATATTACACACAGCTCCAGTGAAATAATTGAAATTATTATTTTACATATTTTAATATATCGATTAATTCATTATCGATTGAATAAAGTTCATGTGAAAATAGGGCCCATAGAGTCAAAATAAAAATCTGAAAAAATTCAAGAATTATTTTTTCCACATTTAGAGCTGATTGAAGGCCATCCAAAATAACTTTTTTTTTTTAAATGATCACCCTAGTGTATACCCACTTAACTGCAACTACTGGATTTCCGTAGTGCTTCAATAAAAAAATTAAAACAAATACAATTGAATTCTTGGTCATCTAGCGATTTCAATTTAAAATTTGAAAATGTCAATGAATACATATTTGATAATAATTGGTAATATTTCACTTGCAGGCATGGCAAGACATAAAAAAGCGCACGAAAGGCAAGGTGACGGCCATCAAAGGCCAACACCAGAAGACGGGTAATTTCCCAGACACATCGGAGCCACTGACGGACATGGATAAGAAAGTTCTCTCAGTCATTGGCTCCGATGCTGTCGAAGGCTTACGCCCGGTGCCTGACAGCCTACCTGAAAATGTAGTAAGTGTTTTTCAATAACATAATATTAAACAAAATTATTCAATTATACCACCGGAGGTTCATATATCAACAATTTATCACCAATTATAACATCATTCCAAATATTCATGCTGTTAACATACATAATACATGCAAGAGCAAACTAAAAAGGTACATCAAATATTAAATATACAAATACTGAATGGGAGAATATTAATTAGAATTACAGTACAACGTTAATATTAATTTGAATACAATTCATTATTTTACCAATATTACATAATTACCTACAAAATAATATTAGCTGATACGAATATTTTTCTAAATCGTGTTTTCGTCCAATAGTCAGAATTACGTAAACTAATGGCCGGAGACGACACGCCTCTTCATGAAAAGCCGTCAGATGAAGTTAGCGTGTTTGAGGCATACGGCATTTCAAAACGCCCTATAAAAAAATCATACATTGTGACTGGTAAGCAATCTATAAACAGTCAGCGTCATTAGATTATCACTCAAGTGGCATTCAAATTTGACACTAAAGCCATAGAGATGTGTCTATACTCAACACTCAGATTTTGAATACTATGTGAAGCCTGTCTTAAAAATTAAATATATTATTCACAGACGAAATTCGTAATCATACATCGAACACGGAAACACTCATAGACATACACTCAAATACACCATCAAATATTACATACACAGCAGACACGCCAAACACCCACACCTCACCCATACCGACAACCTCCATCGACAAACACCACACACGTTCACCCCCTACTCACACTCCATCCACCAACCACACATCACAAGGCGAAACAAACAGAAAAAGAAAAAATATTTCAACAAAACGAAGGATCAGTGATAAGAAAGCGGAGAAATTCATGGAGATACAAACAAAGCAAAATGAAATTTTGGAGGTAGAATTTTAGAAGTTGGAATAATATTACGAATAAATATTGTTATTACATATTGCATTTCAAAAGTAACAATAGTCTTCACTATTTGTGTTCACATATATCTTATGACAAATTTTTGGCACCAGACGATGTCTCGCGCAATGATGAAGTCGGCAGAGAATGAGGAAAAGAGAATTAGTATGGCAAGGGAAGAAATAGAAATAAAGAGACAGAAGCTAGAAGAACTAAGAAAGACGAATGTAATACTGGGACAGGTGGTAAATTTGATAAGAAGTAATAGAGAGATGCAGGGAGACAATCGAGAAGAGCGAAGAGAAGCAGAAAAACCATAGAGAAAGAGAGACGAGAAAAAGAGAGAGAGAACAGAGATACGCATAGAAAGGAATAGCAACCGAAAGATTTAAAGGAGCTGAGGCGCGAATTAGAAGAAGATAGAAAGAGATTGCATGCATAAAAGAAATAGCTATTGTATATAATTAATCAAATTATGAACTCGCTGAGGTTAATTATTTGTTAAATAAATTTTGTTTTTCTTAAATGGTACAATAACTAAGTATTAACTGAAAGTTAATAGCAATGGTGATGAACTGTTATTATTGGAGGTAGGAGAGGGGTTGGAGGGAGGGGGGGGCCACCCACCCACCCACTTCCCCCCCCTCCCTCCATCCCCTCTACTACCTCCAATAATAACTAATTATTACTTATCTTCATTGATTAAATTTGAAAATATATATTCTCCAACGTCATGCGAAGACTTAGCGTGCAAAATTGTTTCGCACAATTTCGTCGCGGACACGCCTGCCTTCAACGAGACGTTCCCTTCCTTCCAGTGGTTCTGCAGCTTCGGGCACAAGAGCTTCGTTGCGAGCAGCCAGTTCCTCTGGTACGTCGTCCACATCTGCTGCTACGCGATAGTGTAGACGCATGTTATGCAACGTTGTGCATGCGTTGACTATCCTCGCTGCAGCTTCTGGCTCGTACATCAGAACACGTTGCTATTTCAATCGTTGAGAAATTTTGTCAGAGAATATTTCAACACAAGTCGTTCAATGTTCCGCAGTTGTAAAATCTTAAAAAAAAAAAAAAAAAAAAACCAACCTGCGACAAGCATCTCCAGACTGTCTTCAGCGCTCCGTAACATCGTTCGATTACGGAGCGTGCTTTGCAGTGAGCTGTGGTGTACGCAAAGTCGGGTGTTCCAGCTTGAGCGTTGACGATGGGAGTCATAAGCCACGGCTCTAGTGGATAACCAGAGTCACCTGTACAATTTTGAAATGTTACGATAGTTTATGTACATGGACACTTGCAGAGGTGGACAAGCTGTTGAGTATAATACCACAGTGTTCTGAGGCACCGTCGTCATATATTATCAGACAGCTCTCGCTTGGTTCATGACCAGTTATATCTGCGCTACCAAGTTAAGTGACTTATGCGGTTATCACTTCTTATTTCTTTTCAAGTGGACACATATCAATTGAATATATCATCATTATATATATTTACCCAGCAACCACGTTCCGCGTTCACCATCACCATGACACAGCTCCATCAGAGTTCGTACTGGTGACTGTGCCCATATAGCGGCATCGTGCCGTGATCCAGGGAACCTGGCATTCACGTTCAAAACTCGTAGATCAGGATCACATACCTAAAGATGCAGTAGTTATTGAAAATTGAGGGTAGTTAGTATTTCTGTTATCGCAAAGGAAAGATAAATTATAACTTACCATCTGGACATTCAACGAGTGGTAGCCATGATGATTCACGTAAGCTTCCTCGTGCTCTGAAGGAGCAACGATTGCCACGTGTGTGCAGTCTATAGCACCAATTGCTCCAGGGAAAGGCTGAGGCGCTCCTCCAAATTTCCTGCGCGCTGCCTCTCGTTCGGCCGGCGTTGCAGGAAATTTGACCCATTGCCGAAACAACTGGTCGTTGATTGCCTCGGTCACAGAACTCAGGCAACGACTCACCGCAGTTTGGCTGATCGACACCATGAAATCTTGGCCAACAGCCCTCTGGTATGAACCGACCGCATAAAACCGAACGGCACATAAGACCTACCGAACCCAATTTTGTGAGACATGCAAATAAGACAGCGCTTATTCATAAAAATTCTCCTATAATAGATATCGAATACATATTCTTTGTTTCTTTGAATTTTTACAATTCATGCTTACTTGGCACTCGACGGAGAGCCCGTGAATATAATCTCGTTCGAGAATGGGACGCAGCTCGTTTACAAGATCCCTAGCTAGGTCTCTTGATACGCGAAACAAGTCACGAAACTGCACCTCCGGCAGAGCAAAGGGGTCCTGCTCATCGCGAAGACGTCTACGGTTTATCCGGAGTTCAGCAACCGCGTCTGCTTCCTCCTCAGCATTCACCACGTCGTCGGCGATCCACCCCATCGCCATCCTAAGGTTAATCAACTCTTGCTGAATAATGCAAGTAATGTGTATCGATCATATGTATATTCAACACATACAATTTATAGAAGCAAGAGTACTTTTCTTATATTAGATTCCGATTTGAAGGAACATTGACTTTTGTTTAAATTTAAATGTTAATTATTGTTACTTATTTTACATCTTAATGTTATCCAATTTGAAGAATAATGCTTATGAAACAATTTTTGATATGGATAAAATTCTCGTCAACGGTATACCCGGCGAGGTTGATTCTGGCCCAGAAGTGATCGGGTTTGTGTGTTAAATCATATACCAAATAGTTAGATCCGGGTCAGAATCAACCTCGCCATGTGTCTGTTGGAACATGTGGCTTAATCGTAAAAACCAATTATAAAATGAATGTGTAATTAATGAATGCATTCAAGTATCACATATAAGGAATAAGAGTTAAGGGGAGACTTAGGTGAAATTTGGATAAAAACGATTTTTTCGTTTTTTAAATTACCCAAAAAAATCCAATCAAAAATTCCCTGCATCAAAATTCAGATCATAGTCGTAGGTGTATTGAGTGAAAATTTCAATCCCCTGAGTTGAAAGTGTATGCGCAAGGAACCTTTGGCATAAAATTTTATATGCACCGCTGCCAAAAACTCCTTGCGCATACACTTCCAACTCAGAGGATTGAAATATTTTTTACATACACATACAACCATAATCCAAATTTTGATGCAAGGAATTTTTGACAGAATTTTTTTGATGTAATTGAAAAAATCAAAAAATGGTTTTTATCAAAATTTCACCTGAGTCTCCCTTTAATAGAGAAAATATCAACTGAATTACAATTTCACAGGTTATACCATTCAATAATTAGTATAAAATCGGTCATAAAATTTTCAATCAACTTATATGTGTACAAAGCCTTACCTTAATTTCCTAAAATGTAGGTACTTATTAAAAATACAACTTCAAGAAGTAGACCCACACACGTGCAGCAGAGAGACGATATCTGAAATTCGACTTATAGACTAGGCTTACAATACAAAGAAAATAAAAAAAATTATAAATTTTACAGAATTATACAACAAGTACGAATTTATAAACTAAGTTAACCAATACTAATATTACAACACGTCTTATCGTACGAATAGTTTAGGTGTTAATCTAGATGAAGAAGACAAATATCAATAATAATTCATGAACTAAGTACAAATTGACCACAAGTTAATTAAATAATTATGAAAGCTTTTTTGATACGTGACCGTTCTTGTTCAGAGCTACGCTAAGAATGGCTGAGAAAGCATGGCTTTTTCTTCTTCTTTTTCCGGTGACTTTGAGAAAGCATGGCCACATTTGGCGGGAACCTCACACGCCGAACGTTATGAAATGTCAAGAGATGCGCCTACTAGATTGAGTCAAGACGGTAGTTCGACTATCGCTCGAGCGACAACTGTTTTAGGCGTTAACTTTTGACTTTGCAAACGCCCGGCGTAGCACGCGCCTGCCGATCGTGCTAAAACGGTAGCGCCAGTTAGCACATGGGCAATTGCAACAATTAATATCTCGGGTCCCCTTTACCGTAAATAGATGTTCCAAAACGCGTTTCAAAGGCAATGAAAGACACTTTTTGATAAAAATTTTCAACTTTTCAACAAATATAGTTTTGTTTTTTTTATAAGCAATCAAAACGTTTATCGATTTTTTTCGCAATCTAAGGCCATTTTTAAAATTCTAAAAAAAAAAAGATCGCATTCCTTATTCAATTCTGAAGATGGCGAATTTTTTAAATTGATGAAGCGATTTTTCTAAATATTTCTTTTACAATTATTTGTCCGCCGCTGTGTCAGGTTGCCGGGCCGCGTGCCTCGCTACTACCGCGTCATACGGGGCTCAGCCAATGGCGTGGCGCGCGGCTTTCCATACATGGAATGACGCGGTAGTAGCAAGGCGCGCGGCGCGGCAACCTGACGCAGCGGCAGACAAATAATTTAAAAAAAAATATTCAGAAAAATCGCTCCATCAATTTAAAAAATTCGCCACCTTCAGAATTGAATAAGGAATGCGATCGTTTTTTTTTTTAGAATTTCAAAAATGGCCTTACATTTTTAAACACTTTGATTGCTTATAAAAACAACAAAACTATATTTTTTGAAAAGTTCAAAATTTTTATCAAAAAGTGTCTTTCATCGCCTTTGAAACGCGTTTTGGAACATCTCTCTACGATAAAGGGGACCCGAGATATTAATTGTTAAAGCCGCCCGCGCGCCACTTTTACAGTAAAATGCGATAATTCATAATTGGCGTTAAAAAATTTTTTTGGACCAACGAAAAAATACGGGTCCACTTTTTTGACGTAGATTTCAAGTAAAAAAAGTTTCAAGCGATTCAAAAAATACGAGGTCATTTCTTGGCCGATTTGAGGTGTAATTGCCAACATATCATTTGATATCATTAGAGGATACGTTCACTTAGTCAGACACGTGTTAACAGTTCTGTCAACAATTTGTGTACGTATTGACGGTGAAATAACGTTCTAATTTGTTATAATATAAAACTTCATTCGCTATTTCAACATCAAATATGTATAAGACTTGTCATTATCGTAAGATTAGTGTATGAGTAATTATTGAAGATACATCGTCTCCTTGTAGGTGCATGGGTCGGCTCTCAGTGCACCACGTGCTGTTTGAATAAATTATATAAATAAACATTGAGGTGAGTCTATGCACACTAGGGTGGTCGTTAAAAAAAAAGTTATCTTGGATGGCCTTCAATCGACTCCAAATGTGAAAAAAATAATTCTCTAATTTTTTCAGATTTTTATTTTGACTCCCTATGGGCCCTATTTTCACATGAACTGTATTTGATTCGTAAAAATCCTAATTTCAGTAATTTTTAGATTCAAAATCTAATCTACAAACTTGAATCGAATAATGAACGATAATATTTATATTTCCGTAAAACATAGTCAAAAATCGTATATGGGTTATTTCATACGAGTCATGGGTGTTTTAATTCAGTTGCATATTTTCTATCCAATTTTTTTTAGTTATATAACTATTCAAGCTTGGCGCTACAAGGAGCCTAGATTTGAATAAAATAATATCAAATCAAGTACAACATAATACACGTTGATAGAATCTCTGGCGATGGTTTCAATTTTTTTTTTTTTCGCAAGGATTTCAAACTATTACACCAAAAATTGATGACAGAATCAGCTGCAGAACTGTGGCATTGAAATATCAAGCACTCACATGAAATACCTGAAACGGAGGCCCGATGTAACATCAATTTTACCAATACAAGAAAATGAGCTGTATTAAAAAATGAAAAATTATATCTTTAACGAAAGAAAAATCAATAGAAAATAATGAATTGATCGATATATTTAAATATGTAGAATAATAATTTCAATTTTTTTACTCGAACTATGTGTAATATATAACAATAAAACGTATCCGATGCAATCTCGCTGATTTAAATTAGACCCAACTCAAATTAGTATTTTTACGAATTGTAGAAAGTTCATGTGAAAATAGGGTCCATAGGGAGTCAAAATAAAAATCTGAAAAAATTAGAGAATTATTTTTTTCACATTTGGAGTCGATTAAAGGCCATCCAAGATAACTTTTTTTTTGACGACCACCCTAATGCACACATATGTATACGTGAGGACTTCATAGCAATATTGGAGTTTCATCTTTATATGTCTGTAAAATATTTGATTTTCAGCAAGCTAACTCACATTTGATTAGACGATAGTATATTCGAACAAACATGACCAATTTTTGAGCAGAAGTGAAATATATTGTAGTCTCTTCAAAGATTCAGCTACCACTGAATAATACTATAACTTGTGACTCGCCAAGAGAATGAAAGCCTATTAAATTGAATGGAACATGATTGGTCACTTCTTATGGCCCAAGTAAACACCTCTAGCAGTTTTGATCCAAATGCGTTTCCGGGAGGTCTGACAAATGTGAGTAGTGCAAATAAATGTTTAGGATTTTTAATTCATGCATAAATATTTTTAATTTTTTTTTTTTCCAATAATCTCAACGATGTCGACATATAGAGGCTAGAACTAGACTCTTGCTTCTATAAATTGTGTGTGTTAATCGTAAAAAATACTCTTAACGTTGTTAAAGTTGAATAAGTGAGAAAAACTTGATTGAGGCACCGGTGAGAGTTTAGCTACGCCTTTGATAAGATTAGTTTATTACAGCAAAGGCTAACGTTTGTCGATATTTGAAACCCTGTAATGCATAATAATATATTTCATAAATTGTCAACTTTTGAGCCTTACGTGTATTGAAGCTATGGTCAGTGACTGAATAACTGTACCGGTTCATATGTAAATAGCAGTGTCGTTATATTATTCAACTATGAATAAGTATTAATCAGTAGCAAAAATTTTCAGTATAACGTGAAAACAACATACACCTATGATGTAGTGCATGATCTTATTTGTATAATTTAAAGGCAGAAATAATTATTTTAATTTAAGTTTGTTAATGTTCTTATACTTCATAGATTTGTATTAATATTTTCAAATTTCAGAAACATGCGTGATTGGTTCTATGATCAAAAATGTAAGGGGTGCCGCTTCATAGAGAGTTATTATGTGATGTAAAATTACGGTTTGAGGTCGTGGGTAAAAGAAGAGTTTATTTTTGGTTTATGAGACACTTTATCTAATTAATAAACAATATATATTTACCCATGAAGATGTGAATATAATTTAGAAGTACGCAACGATAGAAAGAACATTCATTTATAATAATAAATCTATACTTACCCAATCTTTATGATCATCAATCATTTGAGATCTTTAAAATTGTTGGCGTGTTCCAAAAAAGGACGCGCCAAATTATTCGAAAACGTACGAAACCGTACACAGAATACGGCAATTTAGATAGAGTCACAACTCACACGTACAAATGAGTTTTAAATAAAGCGTTCTCATTGGCCGAAGCAGCGACAAGCCTCGGAACAGGCTTCGCGCTAAATATTGTTATGTCGCTACCTAGCAACCGGCGAAAAAATATCGTATGTTTGAGGGGAGGTCATGTTGGCGATAAGTAGCGCCAGGCGCTAAGTAGCGCCAGGCGCTAAGTAGCGCCAGCAACCCAGAATCGCACCCCTGGACAACCATAGCACACGAATGCATAAAAAAATATAACGATACAAAACACAGTGTCACTGGATTCGCACCATCATACCTAATGAACGGTACAGACGTCTCAATCTTACCGAAGGAACTAAGAAAAAAAATCACCGAACAAGATTGGATCAGAGACAAGGAAACGGCCTTGAAAAACTCAATAAAGTCACACGACTATAATAAAACAATCTACGATAAAAATCGAAGAAACATAAACTTCAACGTGGGCGACAAAGTATTCGTAGAAAATGGGAACAGACTAAACAGGAAGAAACTCGACGAACTGAGAATTGGACCATACGTGATCACGGAGAAAATTTCGAACTCAATTTTTAAAATAAATACTGGTCACAAGAAACCAGAGTCAAATCTTTTCCACGTATCCAAGCTGATCCCACTTCCAGCGTTCGAAGAAGAGCAGGAAAATACTGACGAAGAAGAGACTAATGATGACCCTGGCGGATTTAAATCACGGTGAAAACCCGTAATTACGGTGATTTACGGTGAATTCACGGTGAAAAACCATATTACCGTGATTCACCGAGTTTTTCGGTGAAACACGGTGAAATCACCGTGACATTACGGTAATTCACGGTGACATTACGGTAATTCACGGTGATTTCACCGTAATTTACGGTGAAATTTTGACGAAAACTGAAAAATCGTCGCAACCCTTTCGTGGTTTTAAATCACCGTGAAATGAAATGATCACGGTAAAATAAAGAAATTCCGGTGATTTTACGGTGAAATAAAATCATTACGGTGAATTCACGGTGAAATAAAATCATTACGGTGAATTCACGGTGAAACGATCTCATAGCAGTGAGATAAAATAATTATAATAAATTTACTGTAAAATACCGTATTGCCCTAAAACTCTGTGCGTCCTGGTGAAATTGTATAATCCCGGTGAAATGCGGTAAATTCATATTAATGGAACGTTCTGCTATCCGGTAATAAATGCATGTTCTTATGGTTTAAAATTTTTTTCACACGGCGTGTGCAAAGTTCGATTTTGCGCACGCTTCGCGTGCATAAAATTCACCTCAACGCGCGCTGTGTCGAAATAGTACTTTTCGATACTAGTGCGAAAGTGTCGATTCTCGTTCAAGTGTGAAGTTTTTCGCCCGAGCGGAGCGAGGGTGACAATCACACGAGTCGAGAATCGTCTTTCGCACGTGTACGGCCGCCGCATAACCCATTTTTGGTCCTTTTTTTATCGCACGATTAAAATTATACATATTGGTTGTAGAGTTTGCGGAGGTAGGGCTCTTTTGTAGAAAATTTTCTGCTCTTTTAGGATCCTTTTTGCGATTTTAAATATCTCAAATAGTTTTCGAGATATTCGCAAAAAACCGAACTCCCCCTCTTTTTATTTACTAAATTGTCTATAACTTTTGCAATTTTTGTCTTCCCTTTCTGGGACTCTTCCGAACAGTTTCTAAATGCCTTTCCGAACCAAATGACACTTTGCTCATAATTTTTGGTGAATATACATACAAAAAAGTTATGAATAAAAGTCTGTTGACCAAACTATTAAAATCAATGAAAATCGTCAATACCATACAGTATGGCCTTCACGCCCATACTGGCATAGTGATAAACGCCATTCATTTCTTTCCGTGTAGTTATGTATCGTGGGCCAGATAACCCCCTACCTCTAGTGAAAAACGACACTCACGCACTCTATGTTGAAATTTGGCTCTAAACTAAGTAATTTTGTGTCAGGTGTTTTTACTCAATTGGGATCAGTTATTCGTGTTGTTTGTGTTTTCAATAAAGTTTTAAAAAATTAATAATATCTGTAAAAAGGGTGGAAATCGCTTCAATGGAGTTCCTTCACGAAAAAGAAAAGCGATTTCAACAGAAAGTCACACAGTAAAGGTAAATTAAATTAAATTTTAATATATTAGCCAGTAAAAAAAAATACAGATATTCATATATTTACATAATATAGTTATTCTTTGCATGTACATATCTATTCCATAGAGATGTCAGATAAATACCGAGAATATTCGGTAAGAGGAGACAACCCCCTCCCTACGACATAACTAACACAGGCGCGCTGCGTGCGTGAGGCTCGGCGGGCGGGGCTAAGCGACCAGTGGTGCTTCTACCGAATCTTCCGCGCTAGGCCGAATCCGTATAGCCCATCCACACTAACTCGATAAATACTATAGCCCATCCCCGCTAACTCGATAAATACTTAATTTAAAAAGCAATCATTACACTGAACACGGAAAAGAATGAACGCGAATAAAATGAATTCGCCTGACGTGAACATTTATTTTCGGATTTATCAACGAATAACAACTAAATATCAATTAATTGGATTTAAGTATTGATTACACTGGTCAACACGATTTTTGGGTCTGTCTTCTGCATATGAAATTTTGGTTTCTCCTACTTTAAAAAGAAGGGAAAAAATAATTTTTTGATTAAAGTTTGCTTTTGAAGAAACTAGAACAATTTTTTGTATTTTTGTGAAAAATGATAGATTTATATATTTTTTTCCATAATTTTATTTTAAATTACAATTAAAGTTTTTTCTGAACACTCGAGTCTTTATTATTCAGGATTTGTGATAAACAATAGCAAATAAATATAAAATAATAAAAATTCAAGTTCAAACACGAAAAAAAAAAATCAAACTTTGAAAGCTAAAAATGAAAATTTAAGTGTTTTTCGATGTCTAGAATCAAAATTTAAGCATTAGAAAAGAAACCCCAAAAAAAAAAAAAAATTTGTTGACCTCTGTTATCAGTGTTTAGGAGCGATATTTGAGACAAATTGGAACAGGTAAGTGGAGGGTGAATCATTAATTTTTAAAATACTGTTTTCTACGGCGCTTAAAATATTACCATTTTTGAGATACA